>JAEIIJ010016473.1:0-12274 GCA_018904815.1 Drosophila ogumai | reverse complement strand
CTGCTGCTCTGCACTCTTGTTGTCCTCAGTTGGTTATGCATTTGTTAAGCTCGCGAAAAGAAACTAGAAATTGCAACTCTCGCTTTTCCCCATCTCTTGGCTTGAGCTTGAGCTCTGGCTTATGACGCTACAGCAACACGCCCAGTAATTGCCACGGCACTTGTTGTAGTTGCTGTTCTTGGCCAACGTTTGCCGCATTTCTCGCGCCCCACTCACAGCCCCGGGAAGAGCCGCCCCCAGAAAACTAGCTTGCCCCCATGGAGCCACTAAAAACAACCGCAACACAAAACTATTTTGTTCACGCAATGCGAAAATGCATTGTTGTTGGCGCTCCTGCCGCTGGCATTTGGCGTTACGTATACGCAACGTATGCCGGGCGTAATTTGCATTTGTATGCACATTGTTGTTAAGAGGGCGGTGGGTTTCGAGGGGCGAGAATGGGTGTGGACTTTGGCTTGGTTTCGCTTGTAATTGCTTTAAACGTCATCATCACAGCCTCTTGCTCCGCAGCTGAATGCATTTATTGGCCTTATTGTTGGACCGCCGCCTGCCTGCCTGCCCTTTGTTTGGCCCGTTGCTGAAGTTTATTAAATTTCGCTTTGATTTAGCAATCAATATTCAATTCAGTTTAGGCATTGTTACAAAATTGTAATGAAAAGCTTATTAGACAATCTAATATAATGAATAATCCGTGGCGGGAAATGGGCTTTATTGCAAAGCGAAGGCGCAAAGTTTATCTGAAAATTGTGCGAATCAAAAAGCGCCTTAAGAAGGCCACCAAACAATTTAAAGAGGACCAAGAGAAACTGATAGAGCTGAAATTAAGGAATCGCATCAAAAAATTGGTTATCGAGGAGCTGGAAAACAAATTGGATCGAACCGAAGCCAGGAGAAGATTAAAAAAATAAGAAATCAATAGAAGCAATCAAATTATTTTTGTTTTAGTAACAGTAGAACTTTAAAGGCGCAGTCGAAATGAGCTAGTAAAGCTAAAAATGCCTTAAAACAAAGCCACCGAAATGCTCACATTAATATTCATATAAACATATCAGCGATTCACCAGCTCAAATTAAACAAATTTCAACTTTAAGCCAAAGCCACTGGAAAGCCAAATCAACTTTCTTTTTTTTTCTTTTGCCACTGCACTCCGACTATGAAAATTTCAAATAAACTTTCGTAGGGCAGCGACCACAAAATCATATTCAAACTGCGCTCAATAAAAATCAAAGCCACTGAAGAATCATCGCATTGGATACACACAAACGCAATTTTTGGAATCCTGGGCAAAGGGAAACTTGCACAGCATTAATAAATATTTACAGGCACGTCGCGTCCTTGTCGACGAAATGGCCTACTGGGCAGTTCCAGTCTCAGTCTCAGTTCTGGCAATGAAATCAAATCAAATATGCGCGCTGACGCTTTATATATCGCGCCGAGGCGGCAGCCGGATGGCTCGCTTTGGTGTGCTCACAAGAATTTAAATCATCCGACTTACATGCTACTTACAAGCCAAAGCGCCTATATGTATGCGCCATAAAATGTGAGGAAGACTGAGAGCAGAATGGGCAAGTGAAAAAGATGAGACGGGGCACTGAGCAAAAATCCAGTCTTTAATGTTACAAATAATTACAATGAACATTAAAAAGTAAACTATCTGGTCACCTACTTAAAATATATTTCATAAAAAATTTGATCTAAAAACAATATAGAAACTAAAATTGAAGATGGCTTTCTTATGATAACAAAGTAGGGGCTTCTTTTTATAGTTAAATAAAAATAATACTCACAATTCAGAAAATTAAGTAAGACTTAAGAAAGGATTTAAAAAAGGATGCCAAATAGCTGAGCTAACTAACGTTAAGTGATGTTTATTTATATAGCAGTTATAACAGAACATATTAAAGAGGTCTTAGAGTAAAATGAAAACTTAAAGAAACAAATTAAACTAAGTGGAAATTTTTAGTAATAAGTAATAGTTATAGCTCTTTGTGAGTTAAGATGAGTGCATACTTCCAATTTCATGTGACTATTGCTACAATTATAGGCGTAAACTTGCTAATTTAAAATATAAAATTAAAAAACTAAACTTACAAAATAAAATTTTACCTAATAATAAAATAAATTAAAAAATAAAATTACATCTAATAAATATATAAATATTTGTTTATTTTTAAGTATCGAGTAAAAACTGATTTTCCTTGCCTTTTTAACCCATTTTAATTTTCTCAGTGAGCGAAAAGTGGAGGAGCTGGAGCTGAAATGGACTGGAGTGGCGAACGGTCTCTGGCGGGCAGTTTTTGGACAACGCAGCAGCCTGAGACTGACACCGCCCCGGATAGACAGATAGATAGATGGCCGCCCACCTCGCTTCCTTGGGCGGGCTGCAACAAAAACAAGGTTATTATTTCGGGTCTCCCCATCGCCAAAGCTATTGCCATTGCCATTGCCCCTTTATGCACACGGAATTTTTATGAGTTAATTTAATTTATAGTTTTATTATTATGTCCAGTGCATAATAATGGGCAGTGGTATCGGAGGTACTTCGCTCTCCTTCGAACAGTCGTTAAGCCAGGCCTTTCATGCACTTTTCAAGTGTGAACCGCCGCCCAAGGGTTGCCTTCTCGGCCATTTTCTAGCCCGCGTTGTCTTTCGTTTGGGGCCAGAACAACTTGTAAACAAGTCGGAATGGCGCATAAATTTAATTTAAATGCCGGGATGCCGGAGAGTGTGCTACGATTTTTGCACTGTTGATTTATACGCTAATAAAAGCAATTTCACTGAATGCCAAATGAAAGCAGCTTCAGAATCGGAGTAGCTGACAGACAGACAAAAAGGGGAGAAACGGAGAATGGGGATGGGGATGGGAATGGGGATGAAGCGGAGAAAGTCGGGGAGGAGGGTTTAGGGGAGCGTGCGCCTGCCTTTGACATTGTAGAGAAGCGGTTCAAGTGGTTGCTCCAGCTTCCCGGCCATTTTGGCGGCCACTCCAAGTTTTATTTACGCAGCAAATTTAATTATTTACTCTGGCTTTTCGGCTTGAGTTTTGCGGGCCAAACTAATGGATTGACCGACTGCCCCGCCGCTCCTAGCCGCTCTTAGCCCTTCTAGAATTATGATTAACTTTGCCCTCAGCCAACTGAACTGGCGACCTTAAAGCTGGGCCCACTTTAAAGCCGTCTCTCTGCAGCATATATTATTAATTCAAATGGCATTGAACCAGTTCAGGGCAGCGTTTACGTTTATTTTTCCTAATATTGTTTACATTTTAATAACATGAATACTTAACATGCATTTTACATGCGTTTTTCGGTGCCATTTTATTCAATGTACGCCCAGCAACAAAACATTTAAATACAAATGTATTAATTTTGCAACAATGAAATTCGGGCAGCAACAAAGCATCACAAAATATCGCAACTGAACTAAGCGAACACGCCAAGAGCACACATTTTGGCTAATGCTGGATGACTTTCAAATGTTTTAAAGCCGAAAAAAGCACACATGGCCAAAACAATGTTCGGCAAAAAGGAAAGTAACGGGAAACAGGAGCGAAAAAAGTGCGAGCCAGATCCTGAATATTTCACCTGATACATGAATAAAGTGAAACACAGTGGGAGCGAAACGCACACTCATGCCGTTGGGTATTAAGCTTTAATGAAGCAATAAATTTAAAATCCTCCTTTTTTATTATGACAAAAAGAGATGCGCGGCGGAAAAGGAGAGATAAAGAGCGAGCGAGAGAGAGGCCTATCGGTTTGGCGTGTTCGTTTGTATAAATACATAAACCTTTTTAAGCTGTCAAGTGATATGTCAAAATTGATATCCGAGTCATTTAAAATGCATGCAAATATGGCGCATCGACAAAAAACCCGGACGAAGGAGCCGGGGCTAGTAGTTGGCGGCCAGGGAGCAAAGTGCGGCAGGATCCAAACACGTAGGAAGAAGGACTCGCAGCCCATTTGCATAAATACGTTTATGTAATGTGAAATGCCAGCGACAGCGTCAAGAACCTCGCATTCCCCGAAAAATACACAGCAATGTGAGGGGCTGGAGAAGGTCCTTCCACCTCCCATTTGCAAAAACGCACTCCACTGAACTCAACTCGGTCCTCCTTTTTTTTTTGTGCACTTTTTCAGTTCGAAGCTGGTCTTTATTTCTCTCCTTCTTTTTTGCAACCTGCACTGCATTGAAATTCATAACACATCTGATGCATAAACGCCCCCAAGCTGGCTATGGAAATTTCACGCATTTTATTAACACTGCAGGGGGCGTGGCCATGCCTCTTCTGTCCCTGACATCGCAGTAAAAAAAAAATAAGGAATGAAAACAATCGAGCAACAGCGGGTGCGAAATGATGGATTTATTAATTATAATTTTACTTTCATGTCGCCGTTTCAAATTATTATCGATTGTTTTCCCGCACTCTGCGCCGCGGCATATCGTCAACAGGAAATGTTTATTTTTGTTTTTTTCTTAATTTTAAGGGTTTCTCTCATTTGAAATGTTGATTGCCGCAGATAAACAAGGGCCTTAAATATTTGGAGTTCATCTTCCATGGCAGAGAGAAAAGTAAATATTTATTAAATAAGAATGAACCTTGAATTTTAAATGGCTTTTTGTTTAATTTTTTAAGCTGCACTTGAAGAAAATAATTATACGAAAAACCACTGAGAAGTGGCGAATAATTTTAGTGACAATTAACTTTAAATATTTTAAAAATACAACTACAAATCCTAGTTAGAAGTAACCCAAGCAGATGTATTGGTAAGTCTTCTACTGAGTCTTTGGATATTGATATATTGCGATGATATAACTATCAAATGATTTGACTTAATCCGCAGATCAGTGGCAACCCCCTAAAGTCACTGTCTCACAAACATTTTCACGTCTTCACTTCACACCTCACTTCATTTTCCGCGGCTGCACTTGGCTTCCGTTTCCACATCCGCTGCTGCAACCTCATTTGCTCCTTCATCTTTCAAAAGCTTTGGTGCCCTCATCCAGTTGCCTATGTTCACTCCATCCTTGTCAGTCTGTCTGAAGGCAACATATGGAAGCACACACTCCTCATTGTTGCTGTACACTAGTAAACAAAACAGACAATGGTTGCTAAATATTGCTAAGAAATTACTGAAAATATTTGATACAATCTAAGTCAAAATAGAAGCAATAAATATACAACAAATTCTCTAAAAAATGTAATATTAATATTGGTAAAATCCGGTATCAATTTCTTAGTGGAAAACGATTTTTGAGCAAGCCAGTGCCATCGCTGGTTGCATTTTTGGGGCGCGTGCAAAACGTTGATGCATTACTTTCAACTTAACGCGTTTATTGTGCAATATAACGCGCCACACACTCTCCGTACTAACACACACAGACACTCGGTCGGTGGGAAAGCGGAAAAGCTCCGCTGCCATTCCAAAATGTTGCTTATGAATTATTATGAGCCCCATGCACGCATTTTGCATTTGGCTACATTTTATGGCAGCGAAATTTGTTGGTGCCGTTGTCTGCCATCTATTTGCCAGCTAGCCGAAAACTTTCACAGTTGTTCGGCGGAAAATGCAGGCCGCGGTTGCAAGTTGCAAGTAGCTGCTTGCACGCCGCACGCTGCAGCCATGACCAGAGAGCCCCAGTTTTGGGCCATTTATGAGTGATTTGCCAACTGGTTTTGTTGGCCACCGCATCGTCGCGCGTTCCAATTTGGCCGCTGCCGAGCTCCAAACTTATTTCCAAGTGCATAATTCATTGTTTCGCCCACATTATTTTCATGTCATAAGTTGGGCAGCCATTCTACTCCGTCACTCCCCGCCATCTGCCAGCAAATTGGCTACAAGGCATATGGAATTAGTTATATTTTAGTTGCCAACTGGGACTGTCACTAACAATATTCTGCGAAACTTCTCGCGGCTTTGCAGTTGAAATATAATTTCGCTGAGCATTTAATTGAATTGTTAAGTATTTAAAAAGAAACGAAAAACTGAAGGAGTTCTTGGAAGACAGGCAGACATTAAAAGAGTGCTGTAAGCTAGACAATGGCAGGTGCAGAAAGGAAGTTTAGTAAAAATAAAAAGTTTTCGTAAGCTATTCCCACTGAGAAATAATATTATGAGCGTTATGTATGCAAAACATAAAAAGCAGTCAGTCAGACAAGTATATTTACCTATATCTGATTACACAAAATGTTGACTTCACAAGCTGATCCTTTCAAATGATGTCTATGTTGATTTCATTAATACGTGTACATTTACATTTTTGATAAATGGTTAATATGTTTAACATATTTTGTAAGTCCACTGATAGGCACGTGTTTATATAAATATTTTTATTTAAATCAGGTTACGATTTCTTATGACACAATTTAGAATTTTGAGGTGGCGCTTAAAAAGAGCAGCTTGCCTCGACCAGAGTCAAATATATATATTTTTTTGCGAGCAAAAGCTCACTCTTAATGCATTTGGCAAATCAAGTTAGTTGCTGCGGATGCTGTGGATGCTGCTGGCACTGCTCTTGCTCCATTTCCTCGGCTCCGGAGTCCCAGACCAGGCGCTGTGCACCTTTAAGCAAATTCAAACTCGATTTGCACTCAAACTAAATGTGTTTACTCTTCACTCGCAGGCAAAAACTATTTACGAGAGCTACAGCAACCTTGCCGGCGGCTCAGTTATTTACATTTGGCTTGGGAGCAACACCTGGCCACCACCACCTCTTTGCCGCTAAAAACACCCTCAGTTCTGCCTGGGAATGTGAGCCATTTCGTGCACCTTTCAACGCTGCCGGGCAAAGATGCTTCATCAGCCACCGAACGCTTCCCTTTTCCCCTCTCGGACAGCATCAATTGCACCCAAAATAACTGGCAGCCGATTGTTTCTTGCCTGGTATTTTAACACACAGAGAAAAATGAACCATTTCTTAGCAAGAGTATCCCGAAAAATATATACAACAACTTAAATAAATGAATTTATATTTATTAATTTCCTATTAGTTTGGAAACCATAAATAAGTTTATTACATAATTAACTTTGGCCGAAAGATTTTTCGTCTGTGCAGAAATCTATCTCCAGCGGGAAAATTTCAATTTTAAATAAACTGAAATATCGTGGCAGACTCGAGCACAACTTTTCCGTACTTCCCTTTGCAGTCTTCAATTAAATCGATTAATTTGAGAAACAAAAAGGAGAAAGGACCGAGAACAAGAGCAAAACTTTGGCATTGCACCGCCCCGAAAAAAGCCTGAGATAAATGGCAGCCGTTTGGGTCTGGTCGTTGATTAGCTGTTCAGACTGAGGAGACTGAATCCCTGGCATGGCCGAACATTTTAAATGTTGTTCTTCCACCGGAGAAACTGGAGAAACTGGCAAACTGGAGAACTGGAGAAGAACTGCAGCAGGAGCTCTGAACATTGCCATTGTCCGTCCGCCTGTCACCTTGTTTGTCTTGTGCAAAGTTTGTTTATTTAGTACAATTGGAAGTTCCAATGCATAGTGACGGAGTTGTTTAATTGCCATTAAGCTGTGACAAGGCAGCTGCCCTGATATCAGGACTACCCTGCCTCGGACTGCTCTGATTAATCAGGTGTAAGAAAAGGACTCTGTTGGTATAGCTATGTCCTGGTAATAACCAGGAATGGAAACCAAATGTTAAAAAGCTTGTGCTGGAAAAAACGAAGACTTTATTTAATTCTCAGATTCAAAATTTAACAGTATTTCGGAACCTTAATGATTCACCTATTTAGAGCCTTAGCAGCCAAAGCCTTCGGCTCGATGCTTAATAAGTTTCCGAGTTCGTAACCTAAAATGTTATTTGTATATATTTTCCCTCATTTCCCTTACACTACAACCTTTAATGTGTATTCAATTAAATTACCTATTTGATTTCATTTCATTCCCCCGTTTTCATTGTCAGTTTTTGGCCAAATCTAAGTGAAAAAGTAGGGGGAGGCTCCTGATGGCCCATGTAGCGCTGTGCCGGTTTGGTTGCTTTTGGCAAGCGTTCGTTTATGTTTGTGCCTGGTCAGGCAATAAATATTTTATGCATTGACACTTTTTTGGCACTAAGCCAATAATACGCACACGACAATGAGTCATTGTTGTTGCCGTTCTGTTGCGCCGTGGCACTGCAAATAAATTAAATGCACTGTGGACCTTTGTTGCAAGGCCATTGTTGTTGCCGTTGTTACAAATGACACTGTTGCAATTTGTAAAAGCTAATCAGAGATGGAATGGGCTGCGGAGTGGCGGCCATCGAGAGGATATGCCCGCTACAGTGTATAGTATAGTCAGAGCGGAGAGATTGGAGACCCATGATGGGGCCCATAATCAAAAGCTTTCATGCGCATTACCAATACAATTAGCCTGTGCCTGGGTCCGTGCTTGTGTTTCTGCTGGGGGCCAAGGGGTTAAGTGGTGGGAAAGTTTTAAGTGGTGCACGCCGCTCGCATTTCGCATTTCGGATTTCAGATAGGGTCAAATATCCCCGGCACACACACACGGGCTGCAACACTGCAAAATGCAGTTAATTTTGCATTTTGTTTGCCACAAATTGTTGTTTCGAGCGAGCGCTTCGGAGGGGCGGCCAGATAGGCCATTTCGACTGTTAATCTGTTGGGGCACTTGCAAATTTATGGCAATTGCTTTGATAAATGCCCCCGAGCAGCGAAAAATTGTCACAGAGTTAGACGGGGCGGCGGCCATGGAGCGCCAAGTGAAAGCAATATAAATTGACAAATGTGCCGAGGACACGACAACGGCTTCGCAGGAAAACTTTGGCAGGGTCCGAAACATTCTACCCTCTGATAGATTACCCCACGCACACACACACACACAGCCTTTGATTTCTTGGCAAAATTTTTAATTAAAATGAAACATTCTGTGGGCCATGCGAAAATGCTTTTAGCCTAAGCATTTAATTAAACGCTCATAATTAGAAGATGAAATAGAAAATGCGGGGGAGCCCTGGCAGGGGAGCTATGCGAAAAGTAAAAACCTTTGACCGAAACACACAAATGAAGCTGCCTGCATTTCAATTTACCTAAATGGCACATACATCTGCACAACAAATGCGACCCCAAAAGCGAACCGAAATAAAATGAAAATTTGTAGCTCATGTGAAAAACCCAAGGCGAATAAAAAACAAGGAAAACATATAAAAAGGTAAATAGAGGCACCCGAAAAATCATGTAGGCAAACATAATTTAGCTTCAAGTTCAAGGGATCGTTTGTGTTTTTCGGCGAACAAGCACTAATCTCATCTTTATCCCACAAATGAAAGAGAAATTGAGTTAGAGCTGGGAAAATGAGAGGATTACCAAGACTTGAAGATGAGCTACGACATGAATAAGATTATATTTTTGGAAATAGAACACTAGTACTATAAATATTTATAGAAAATATTTAATTATGGAAGATTGTTTATAACTATTAAATAATACTGTATTCTTAGAATACATATTATTGTATTTTTTATAAATTTTATTTTAATTTAATTTGTCTGGCTAAAAGGAAATTTTTATTGTTAACTTTGAACTCCTCTTTCATCAGCCAACCAATAAGCCCTGCCAAATTGAATTGTTTCAGCGTGCACACATCGACCGACAAATACATGCATAGTAGTATATAAAATTTATGAAATAAGACCCATTAAAGCACCTCAGTCGAAACAACAGCAAATATGGGAGTATGTACGGACGCATATCTACGGACAAGCTTGTTTGTCAGACACATACTGGCCGGGAAAAAGTATGCTAACATAAAAATCAACAAGAAGAAATCAGAGAGAAATATACACATACACAAGTAAACATATGACCTGCACACAGATACAAATCACTTGGCCACACATGCCAGACGTGCCACGCCCCCAAGAGTGAGGACACTGGAGAAAGTTTAATTAATAATAACAAATTTGTTACTTTTATTTTTAGAATTAATACAATAATTCGAATTTTAATAACTAATTTCTTTAAAAAAAAATATATGCAAACTTATCATAACAAATGTTATTATTTTGTAAAGAACAAGAAATGAAAAAATAATGCAAAAAGTAACTAAACAAAGTAGAACTGATTTTTAATGCATTCAAAAGTAAATATACGTACATTCCCAAAAATTCTTAATTAAAAAATAACATCCCGCCACAGTTGTTTTCACAGTGTAGCAGCAGCTGAGAAGTGAAAGGAGAAAAGGAAAATCTTTGGGCACACACACTCTCCGACTCAGAAAATAAAACTAACTTGACCCGAAACTACAATGAACAAATAGCAAGGCCAGAACTCAAGGCAACTCGGACACCCTGGATATCCTTTCGATCCTTTCGGGGATGGATGGATACAAAAAAAGAAAACATAAGCAAGGGAAAGCTGGGAGAAGGCTGAGCGAGGGGTTGAGTTCATATTTTATGCGCATAGCGGCACATGTTTAAATTAACATAAAGCGAAATTGAGCTGCTGCCAGGGCGGTGCCCAAAAGTTGACATTAGGCGCACACACACAGGCACAGCGACCTTCACCACCCCAACCCACCCCAGATGGACTCAAAAATTCCACACAAAAGTTGAATTTTATATGTCAAACTCGGGCTAGGGCATAACGCAAGTAAGAAAAAATGGAAAAGGATTTTTGCGCGGCCTTTTTACATATTTCTCCGCCCGGGTCAGGCACATAACTGTGCATGGCATAATAATGATGCCCCACTCAACCGCAGAGTGCCTGGACCGGGAGGGGGCGTGCCACCTATGAAACACGATGCCAACTGTCTGGTCAGTCAGACCTCGGCTGGGACCGGTCAAATAAAGTGGAAAGTCGATAAATGCGAAATCAAGGCGTGCGACAAAGCCAACGGAAATCCGATGCGAAATGCATATTTCGAAGCAAAAAGCCAGACATCCTGAATGATCGGGCTTAATCGAAAGGGGAAGGTAAAATTAAATCACAACTGCATTAATTTTAAAGCCATTCGGCTGTTGAACCATAAGAAATGGGAAAACAAAGAGAGAAATTTAATGCTATAGTTGCACATTTTGTTTAGGTTATATATTAAATACAATCAAGTGTGTTTTAAATGTTGAATTCTCATTTTAGTAACAAGAAATGAAATAACAGAATTGGAAACTTAATAAAATGAAATAAAAGTAACACATTTTGTTTGGATTATGTTTTAAAGTACAAAATATATATGGACGAAGTAGTCAAGTTTTTTTACAACAACTTATTAGTTATTATCTTTTAAGATACTTGCTGGGTAATTTCTAGACGCCAGCAAATGTCAATATATAAAATTTTCATTATGCCAACGCCTCCAACACTCCACGTTCTTTGACCAATCTAATGCCACTTGGCTCGTGATTTATTCACTGGCTCAATCATCGCTTTGCTCGCATCCGATTCCGGAGACCAAAGGAGCTTTATGTGTGCGCAATGCCATAGACAGATGATGCGGCCAACGTCTTATTACATTGCCAATCGCCGAGCTTCGTTTGAAAATAGCCAAACGCAAATACTCGCACATGACCCAGGCCGGAATCAGACTTCGGCCATATACATATATACTAAGCTTGTGTGTCTCTTTTGGAATTTCTCCATTGATTAGAAGCGCTTCAACGGCTCTCAACTGAAAGTCCTAGCACTGAAGAAGAAGTTTCCCTCCAATTCCTATTCAAATTTACTATTTCCATCTCTGTTTTGATCTGTTAAGTCTGAATATTAAATCCTGAATATAAAATACTTATGCACATATAAATACTAATTTTTTTCTTCAATCTCACAATTGCACTCTACTGTTTCATTAGTCCCAATATACCACGATTTATAAAAGATCATTTGGCTTCAGCTGCAGTATTTTTCCCAGTGAATCATTCTTGACTTGAGTTTGTGGGTTTGGGCAATTTCCTGGTCAGAACGAAAAAGGGACAGCCCATAAATTTATGTGCCGTCCTTCTGGCCTCAATAATGAGTAAAAATTTTCGATAATTCGGGGTTTCTCGGCCGCTTCGGTGTCCCTTTTTTGGCTGCGCTTCGCTGGACACGACTCATTTGTAATTCACTTTCACTGCCTATTTATTTGCAATTTATTATGGATCGTTTGAGAGAGAGACCGCCGAGGAGAAACGGCTCATTGGATTATCGAGCCGACTTTGATTTTGTGCCTGAGGAGCTAAGCCCTGCAGTGGGTGGGAAGCCAAGGGGGAGCCTTCTAAAAAATCCCATAAATGTTAATTGCATTGTTGTCTCCATTGTCTACCGACAACTGCAGGGAGGGGGGCTGACAATTATGTG
>JAEIIJ010016419.1:0-13128 GCA_018904815.1 Drosophila ogumai | reverse complement strand
GCTGGGAATGTATAAATGTAACTGTCAAACTGTAAACATAATAAATATAGGTAAAATGTTTTAAAACTCTGTTTAGTGTCTGTTTTCAGCATTATTATTTATAATATAAATATCAAAACCAATCTGCACGGGTATACTAACTTCGGCGTGCCGAAGTTAGCTTCCTTTCTTGTTATGATTAGAATTACCAGCAAGTTAATTTATCGTTGTCCGTCCGTTATAAAAAACAGATCATAAGGTACTAAATTTAGTGCACGCAGGGTACTTTGTTTTACCATTAGACCACGTTCACTTCCGCCACAGAAATAATAAAAAAAAGCCGATATTTTAATGTTGTGCAACATGTATCAACAACATTTTTAGTATATGCCTTCATCACTTTATGATTAAAGTTTCAATAAATTTTAGCCTAATTACAGTAATCTACTCAGAGGACGTATTAAACAGATTGCCGTCCTAAAAACTATACTTTTTTATTTTATTTTGTCAATGCATGTCAAATGTCAAAGGAATGCAATGTCGCATTCGACAGAATAGAAATGCCCATATAGTTGACTGGACTTGTAAGTATTTATTTATTTTTTTCCTGACCACACTTCGAATTTTGAATTTAAAAACTTAATGTGACAACAACTTTAGTTTTGGTTTCCAGTGCTGCGAGGCAGTTGGTCAAACGATGAACTTGGCTTTATTTAAAGCACGCCAATTAAATGAAAACATAAGAATTAAAATTGTAAAAGTAGGTTAAAACAGTTTTGTCAAAGTGAAGTTAAAAAGGACTTAAGACTGCCAAAAATGATACTGCATATAACCAATTTATATTTTTGCTTTTAAACAAACAATTAAATAAACAGGGCAGTTCTTGCATTCAATACTTCAAGTTTACGATCGCAATACGTATGGTGGACGATATCTAAACTCCGTTTAAATTAGGTGGCAACGAAAAGTGAAGTCTTAATGAATTGCAATAAAAGCAGTCAAAACCAAACAGATCGTTTAGGATTAATTGTCGGATTTTTTGAGTTAAGATTAAATAAGCGCAAACAAATGTTAACTTGCTTGTATTTTTAACATACCGTTGTAGTTGTCCTCGTAGCGACCACCTCCACGTCGTCCGCCTCCTCCGCTACCAAAGCTGCCGTAGTCACCGCTCTGGCGATTGAAGCCGCGACTTCCGCCGCCGCCGCCCCTGCGGTATTCGCCTCCGCCGCGAGACTGCTGCGGATCCCTGCTATCCTGGCGCGGATTCGCGGCTCTCGAGTCGAGGCCCTGACCTTGTCCTTGGCCCTGGTTCTCTGCGTCCGCTGCGTTGTTGTTGCCACCACCACCACGAAGATGCGGGGGCACATACACACCACCGGTGACAGAGTTAGTGGAAGTCTTGCTTGTTATGGGGCCGCTATAGTTAGCCGAGCCGCCATTCAAGTCCAGACCAGCAACCTGAAAGATTTGAAGAAGAGCGTAAGTTATATTCTGCATCAAGCCACCGATTGTAAAGCTTGGTGCTCAACAATAAATCCCACCCTAAGTCATGAACCAGCTTTTTAAAAAACTATTTTATTATGTTTTTCTTTTTTTTTCCTTTATTTATTAGTGTTTCCTAGTTTTCAGAATGTTCACCCTTACCATAATAAAGAGCGCTTAAGACATTTTTAATGTCATGACTGAGTGAATGTCGCATAAACTGCTGGAATTTGAATATTAGAGAAATGTCACCTGCCTACAGGCACTTACATATGAGAAAATGTGTCTGATAGTATAATTTTCCCCCGCTTCACAACTGCAATATATTTACGATCAAGTTTAATGGATTGAAACTCCGATTTCCATTAGAAATGTTCTCCAAAACCTCCAAGTTTTCTGTTCCCGCTTAGCAACATGTGTTATTTCACTTCTTGTTCTTTCTAGCGCAACGTGTATACATATGTATGTATGTATGTACATTTATATGTATATGTATGCATAAGCGAAAATCTCCGCACATATGTACATACATACATACATACATATGTAAGAGAGAAAGAGGCGCAACTAGTTTAAAGCTTTGATTTTGATTTTCGTACATATTTCGTTCGTCAGCAACGAGCCGCTCTCTTTCTTTCACTCGATGCCATCCCACCTATCTCACTCTCACTTACAGGCTGGTTGTTACACAAAGAGAGGCCGCCTAGCAACACAACAAAAACAAAAACAGAGGAGCGGATCACCCACACTTAGAAAAATTAATCTCAGCTGTGGTGGTAGAACAGTAAGCCCGGTCGTGGAACTTATGTAGGTTCAGACATTATAGATGTACATAGGTCAAAAACGGTGCACATTTTAAAGCAAATTTTGAATTTCGTTAAGTTAGTTTTGAAGTTTTTGATGACAACAAATTTAACATATATTCTAAAATTTAATATAACAAAAATTTTGAACCCCTTGCAACCCTATTTACGACACTCAGCTTCCACATGTGCGCGCAAGCGGGAGAGCAGGAGAGAAGTGTGACCAGACGCACACACACACATACTCAGCCTTAGAACAGCGGCACTGCTCACACACATTTAACACATTGATGGTGAGTGGAAACTTTCATACATATGTATGTCAAATTTGGAGGCAAGCGAGCAAAAATTATACAAAAGAAATTACAAATTGGAATGACGAAGCAGAAGAAAGAAGAACTTGAGACACACACCTGCAAGCAATTCCTATCATGAACTTGATTCACTGTTGTAAAAGAGCGATAGGAGAAATTAGTGTTATGAAATCAATAAATTTTTGGCCGAACATTGTCCACTAGCCGCATCACACACACACACACACACTCAGATATATGTACACACATATGTACATATACATAGTTGAACATTACTTTTTCATGTGTAGTATATTTCCACCCCTCTCACTTTACTTACTTGCTGCTCTAGACCTGTGCCATTTTGGTTAATAGCATTACTCATATTATCCTCCAATCAGTTGCTTTTTTTTTCTTGCTTTCCGTTTAGGAAAATTTTGCAATGGTTACGCTGCGTTTTTTGGGGGTGCACACTTGCAATTTCCGACAAAAAAATGTATGTGATCGTTGTGTTTGTGTTGCACTTTGTGTCTATACGATTTTTCTTAGTTTTTCCGACTACTACTTCTTACGTTCCACAAGCTACTGCGTTCTCGTGTAAAATTTGGAACGATGTCTGGGTTCTGTACTTTTTCGATTTCTTTCTTTTTTTCTTCTACTCTCGCACAGAGTTCCTTTGTTCGGCTTGAAACTGAGACGTTTCCGTATCGGCCTGCTTGTGCCACGACAATTACAAGCACTTTGCAACTCTGCTGGGCTTGGAAAATTCTGCTTTTCCGACGATTTCACGTTTTTTCTTCGATTTCAGACGCGTGTCTAAAAATTGGGGATGGGAGAAATGTATAGGAATATATCGATAGTTTTATAAGAAATTAAGAATATTTTTGAAAAATATGGCAGCACCATTTCGTAAGGACTTTTTTAAAGGTTACAAAGGTTTTTGCTAAAAATCTCATCAGATTGGATGCCACCAAGAACACCACATTCAGATCGTGAATTTTGGGCCATAGGAATGACTTGGGGTGTGAATGCTGGAGGCAATATTCTCGCACAGTCTGGCAGCATCACGACATGAGCAAGTCTCGGCAAAGTCTCGCGATGGTTAGTCGATGTTTAAAACAGATTGTAAGGGAACAGCTGTTTTCAGTAGAAAATAACGGTTCACTATCGGGAAACATTCAACTTACCTTGAAAACAAATACAGATCGCGTTGCCCTGGCAGAGGTATCGCCTACGCTTTAGTTAAAATAGGGGTAGTTCGTAGCTGCCAGATTGTGTCTTAATTTTGCGGGCTATTGCTATTTGAGTCGTCAATCGCTTGTCGCTTGTAGACTTGGATACTGGAAGAGAAATAAGGCTGGGCAGTTGAAATTTTGTATCGATTTGGGCCAAAAGTTTTTGTGTATGCTGAGGTGTAGTTGATTTTTCAAGCGTCAATTGCTCTCCCCATATTTGTGATATAAAGCGTCGCTGGCTTTTTGTTTTTTTTTTGTTGATTTAATTTTTATAATTTTTGAAAAATGGATTACATTTTCCTCAATAAATATATTTCCAGAAAGCAATATCTCGAACTCTCGTTTATATTCATGCACTCGTATAATTAGAATATACATATCGTGGGTGTGTACATGTCCATATAGAATAAATGCTTTTGGTATTGGCCTTAGCTTGAGATTACATAGTGGAAACAATAAATATGGCTATTGTAGTATTGTATATGTATGTGTAACGTATCTCCATCTTCTACCCCTTGAGCAGGCAGCGGGAATAGAACTCCCGGTCAATGGCGTCGTTCGGAATGTAAGAGCTCCACTTGAAGATCAAAGCAAGCGTATCCGCGGCAGCCATGTGGTCCAACGCGATGTTAAGGAAGCAGTTCCAGCTGTAGAAGAAGTGGCGACCCAGTTGCTCCTGCTCCACTCCGGAGACGCATTCGCAATTGGCGCACACTAGCCGTCCGCGTTGCAGTTCCACGAATTGCTCAAAGCAGCGAGCCCATGCCCCGACGCTCAGCTGCTTGCCCACATCGGCTAAAAGCTCGGGCAGGCCGTAGTTCAGAACGATGGCCACTACTTTGGTTAGATTCTGTTCGGCTAAATAGAACTTAGCTAAGACGTCCAGGAGAGCAGGAACAGCTTGAACAACGTCGAAGCACTTGAGCTGCTCTCCGCGGGACCAGAAATATCGGAGGAGCACCGCTCCAAGCTCATGATACTGACAGGAAGTGTCAAATCGAAGTGGGAAGGAGCAGTGCTCACACCTAACGATATCAGCGTTCCCTGGAGCGTTGACCAACACGAAACCTGCAGCTATGTGGTCCCGTGTGGCGTCATCTACTTCCCATATCAGCTCGTGGTCCAGATAGTCGAAATACATCTCGTAGCAGTTGCGTTGTGCTTGCTCTGGAGTATCGCCGTGCTCCACCATCATATTCTTCAGTTTCTCCAGCAGAGATACCAATTCTCCCGCTGCATACTCATCGAACACAGCTCTGTATCGGTCGACGCACTGTGTGCGACTGAATTTTGCGCTTTTGGCGATCAGGTAGAGATTGTAGAGGGTCTTCTCCTCGGGGCTGATGTGAGGTGCTTGGGGAGCCGGTCTTCTGCAGCGCCTGACAATCTCCTCCTCATCCAGATCTTCAGCACCCGATTCATATCGCGCTTTGATGTCCTTAAAGGGAAGCGAACGCTCACTGTCTGGGATTAGTTCTCTCACCAACTGTTGCTGCTCCTCGGCGAAAATATTGAACTTGTATTTGATGATGTTCTTGCCAAATTTCCCCGTGACAGTGAGAAGGGCATCCTTGAACTGCCCAGACTTGGGAGGCTGCTTCAAATTGTCACAAAATGCATTTTCCAGTACGTAGACCCCCTTAGGGGTCGGTTTTACTGCACTGCCGCTCAAGCTGCGCTCTGTTGTGGCGGAACTGCCTCCGGAACTGTGAGTGTCTAATGCACTGCCCGTGCACTGTGTTATGGCGTCAAATATCACGGATATATCGTTCAGCAGCTCGTATTCCTGTCTCTCAATGAGAAGCTGCTTCAGGGCATTCAGCTGCTTTAGCTCGTAGTCCTCGCGTGCCTTGTCCGCAAAATAACGCACATGCTGGCGGAGTAAGTTTGCGCACGGAAGCAGTTTGGATTGCTGGATCAAGGAAACGGCGTGAGATTGAAGTGTCTGCAGCTGGACACTGTACAGGGCGCCTGATTGGGTGAACACAAATATCTCCAAGCCGGACGCCCGGCAATCCGCAATCCTTTCGAACTGATTGCACCACAGCACCACCGCTGATCGTCTCACATCGAACACATACAATCCGAGTTCCGTGAAAGCCAAGAGAAAATCCTCGCCCAACCGTTGAACCTTGGCGAACTGAAGGTTCTGCGGCTGATAATCCAGCAGCTCGGTGTTGGCGTCTAGCTCGTCAGTACCGCTCCCCGGTCGCTGAATCCTCGCTGGTGCGGTGGCCAAAGCGCTCTTAAACTGGTGTGTCTGCAGCACCTCACCTTCAAAGTCTACCTCCCACACTCGGCTACCGGGACGGGCGCAGTAAATGCGAGAGGGCTGGAGAGATTCTTGCGGTGAGACGAAAAAGCAGGCTCCAAATGCGCCATCACGAGGACGGTTCCCAATCTGAAAATGTTGAAACGAAGAATTATTAATTAAAGAGAATAAGCTTACAAGATTCATAAGGACGACAGAACTCACCTGCTTATACTCCTCGTACTCCGTATTGCACAGAATACACTTGGTGCAGTTGGACACCAGCAGCAGCGACTCAAAGTCGTCTATCTGGACAATGGGAGAGTCCAGGTAGAGCAGCGGATGCACGGTCATGTTGAGCAGCAGGCTATGGCCGATGAACGAGGAGAGCAGTACGAGGCTGACTTGTCCGCGGGAGTCGCCATAGTAGAACTGCTTCTCGTCCTGCGTCCATTGGATGCAGCTCACCTGCACCGCCTGGTCCAAATGTGTAAAAATCACCTGCGGCGTGGCCTGGGCGGACAGGTTCACGGCGTAGACGCAGATCAGAGAGCGCTGGGTTGAAAATGCCACATATTTGCTGTTCGCTGAGATACTGAGACTAGTAATGGCTCCATGCTTGTTCGGGATCAGATGCAGGAACTTTCCGGTACGATTGAACAGGTAAAGCGATCCCGAAGAGGCTCCAAAAATGATGTAGCTGTCGGATATGTCGAAACAGGTGTACTGCGGAGGAGGGTGTGGGTGTGGGGTGGTTACTGATGAAGGGTCTGCTATCGGATTTCAGGGGAGATTGCTCACCTTGATACGGTTGTGATGCTTCAGTGGCAGCGACAGCGACAGCGAAAAATCAATAAAATTCGTGAGACAGTAGGCGTCGGCCATAGTGCGAGTTAATCTTTTTTTGCAGGTGCGCTTGCCAATCGCATATCTCGTTGTTTACATTTGTCGTATTAACGGATCACGAATTGGGTATTAATTATTTACACAAAATTGTGTAGTGTAGTTGGTCTGCCTGCTTTTCCATCGAAATCGCTGAAAAGGCCCCAAATGGATATTTTTTCATCTCCAACGATTGGTCACACCGAAACACCTTCCTGACGCCGTGCTGCCAGAGTATGCACCGACGACCAACGTTGCCAGAGCTTCTGACTTATTTACTTCAACTCTTCAATCTCCGGCAGCCCTGCAGACATCAGCTGATATTAAGCGTTGACTAAAACTTAATATAAAAACTTTTTTACCAATTTTAAAATATTGTTAACTATTTTAAACTTGTAAACCAAACTATGCGTTTTACAAAAAAGATAACCATAAGTGCCCCATTCGATCAGCTGTTCGCGTTTTCCTTCTCCAATTGGCAGGACGGCTGTCAATTAAACGTCAAAACAGAAACAGTCGCGACTCAGAGAAAAGTGTAAGAAAATGAGGCGTGAAAAGCTTTAACAGCGAAAACATAAATAAACAGAAGGGATCAAAAAACTAACTCGCATATGCACATAAGGAGAGTTGTTTAGCAATGGGTGACAAGGAGGAGCCCACCACACCCGCGCCATCGCCCACTGAGGAGGCATTGTCGGATATTGCGGCCGCTGGAACGAACAGGGTCAGCGGTGGCGGCATCGGTAACGGCGGGGCCGGTGACCCACTCCCTAACAGTACCAACGTGAAGATTGTGATCATTGGAGCCGGCATGGCCGGCTTATCCGCCGCGAATCACCTCCTGCAGAACGGCTGCGACGATTTCCTCATCTTGGAGGCACGAGGTCGGGTGGGCGGACGGATTGTGTCCATACCGATCAGCAACAATCAAAAGGTACGACTATGCGTTATGTAAGCCCCATTAAAAACCATATAGGACCAAGATATAGAACTCGTGGTTCGAAAGAAAAACGGTGGCCATGCTGTAACATTTTTCTCGCCTGCGCCTGCCCCGCCGTTGATTATAGATTTTTCCAAGCACTGCGCAGTCGGTCAGCTGTTGGTGCTTTTTAATGAAGGCTATTTTTATATAGGAGATGTAGCCTTTCTGTTCCGGTTTTGCTATTGTTGCAGTTTCATAGTCTAAAAATGGATTTTTAAACAATTTACATAATTTTGTATATTCCCATTCCCTCTACCTTTATTATTATCTTAGTAAACTATTTCCTTAAGACACATTTTAAACATATTTTGTTATACAACTCTCTTTGGTTTAGCATTTAAGATAAGATATGACTTTCTAAATTAAACTAATGGTGACGTTTCTGGTGCAATGCCCCCAAAAGGCACGGGTCTGCGGGCCCGCGATCACGTAGCCCTAATTATTTGCCATGAAAATCTAACATAGCAGGTGCAATTACTGCATGTATTTGCTAGGTTTAAAAAATAGCCGGCTTTATCTGTTAATTCGAACCTTTAATCTTTAGGAACATTATATTCAAACAAAATTATGATAATTTAAATTTTTATTATTATTTTATATGTATATCTTATCTGATCGCGTAGGTCAGTTCTTATCACTGTGTAACCGGCGAGTGGAAGGCATTCATTTCTTTTTGTATTAAAGCTTTGACAAATTCATTCAATTTTATTGCTGATTCCCATATCTCATATTTATTTCTTAGATTGAGCTGGGAGCCAATTGGATACACGGCGTCTTGGGTAATCCTATCTTTGAGCTAGCAGTGCAACATGGTCTGGTCAGCGTCGTCAACGTTCCCAAGCCCCACAAAGTGGTGGCTACAACGGAGGATGGACACCAGGTGCCGTTCAGTGTGCTGCAGGAGATCTACGAGGCGTACGTCTGTTTCTTGAGACGCTGCGACGAGTATTTCCTCTGTCAGTACAGCCCTCCGCCAGACATTCACAGCGTGGGCGAGCATATTAACTATGAGATAGAGATCTTTCTGAGTGCCGTGCAGGATCCCAAAGAGAAGCGCCTGAAGCAGTCCATATTTAACTGCCTGCTCAAGCGCGAGACCTGCATTACCGGGTGCAACAATATGGACGAGGTGGATCTCCTAGAGCTGGGTAAGACATTTCTAGGATTTCATATGTATTGTACTGAATATAAACATATGCTACCTTCGCAGGCAGCTACACGGAGTTGCAGGGAGGCAACATAGTACTGCCCTCCGGATATAGCTCCATCTTGCGACCTCTTGGCGCCCAGATACCCAAGCAGTCTATCGTAACCAAATGTCCGGTAAAGAAGATACACTGGAAGCGGAAAAAGACATTTACAGGTCTGGAGACGGTCGACGAGAACTCGGAAGATGAACACTCCGACGACTCGGAGCGGACGGTGACCGAAGTTCCCACAGGTGGACTTCGCGGCGAATCCGTGGAGTCCAACTCCAGTAGCAATTGTGATTATCCAGCTGGCAATGTGCGCGTAGACTGTGAGGACGGCCGGGTGTTTCACGCCGCACACGTGATATGCACCATTCCGCTCGGCGTGCTGAAGTCCACACACCGCTCTCTGTTTGATCCGGAGTTACCGCAATACAAGCAGGAGTCCATTGAGAATCTCATGTTCGGCACCGTCGACAAGATTTTTCTGGAGTATGAGCGTCCGTTCCTCAGTGCCGATGTATCAGAAATTATGTTGTTGTGGGACGACGACAAGCGCGACATGAACAGCAGCGAGGAGGAGCTAGCCAGCGAGGCATACCTTAGCAAGAACTGGTTCAAGAAGATCTACTCGTTCGCCAAGATAACAGATACGCTGCTCCTGGCTTGGGTCTCCGGACGGGAGGCGGAGTACATGGAGAAGCTGTCCCATGAGGTGGTGGCGGAGAAGTGTACGGAGATCTTGCGAAATTTTCTACAGGACCCGTACGTTCCCAAGCCAAAGCAATGCTTGTGGTAAGAAACACTTTGAATCCCTAATGTACACATTACATAGCCAACCCCCTATCATAATTTAGAGTCCTTTTTTAAACAAATTCTTTTAATTTTAGCACTAGCTGGAAGTCTCAAGACTTTACGGGCGGCGCGTACACCTCAATACCTGTTGGAGCCACCCAAGAGGACATTGAGAATCTGGCTCAGCCACTGTATTCCACGCCTCAGGCCACGAAGGTTAGCCCCGAGTTTTGATTCCCTTATATATCTTATATCCAATTTGTATTCCATATCTTATATCCAATTTGTATTCCGTTTAGCCCGCCATCGTATTTGCCGGAGAGCACACGCATTCCAGTTTCTACTCCACCGTGCACGGCGCTTACCTGAGCGGCCGAACGGCAGCGCAGCATTTGCTGGCCAGCGAAGAACCGGATGAAATTATAATGGAGTCGGACGGCAGCGATCTTAGCGCGTGGATACAGGGCATCGCCCTAGACTGAGCCCAAGCAAATCAACGACAACTCATCCTTTTTGTATTATAATTTATTTGCCTTTACTTTTACACGTTTTGAACGCTTTGCAACTAGTGATATTTAGTTTCTTCATTTGTAATATATATATATTGTGCGATAAAAGTGGACCGAATTAACTATTTTTTTAAATCCCTTGTGAGCATTGTTTTTTATGTTGTTGATGCCATTATTTTGTAATTTATTTAAACTCCTGCTTGTAAAATACAATAATATAAATAAATGTTACGATATAGCTGAGCGATCAATGTGCTGCCAACTCTAAAAATCTGTGCACTCGCAGCAGCTTTAACTGAACTTTAACGAAATGTGTGCACAAAGCATATTGTTGTTTAGAACTAATTACCGAATAGCAAGACATAAGTATATAAATATATAATATGCCTATTTTTATAAATTCGTATTTAACGTAGAAAACGATGCATAAAGTTGGAATTTAGTAGACGGACGGTAGTTGAGGGCAAGAATTGTATATTTGAAACTATTGTTAATGTTAACTATTTTGCTAACTATGTATTTATGTTTTAGTTCAATTTTGAGGACGGGCAAATGCAACTGAGGTAAAAATTGATCTTGACGAGTCTAATCTATGTATTTATTTGTATCTGTGACAAGTAAAAAAAACTTGTGCACATAATATTAATAAAAGATCACGCTAAATTATTTAATACAAACTGTTTACATATTTCTACATATTTTACTTTTCGGTCTAGATGAAACCAAGTAAGGCTTTCAGTTAGTTGTCATTAATCTCAAAATCTACAATTTGCAGCCTCAGTCATTTTGAAACTATATGAAATTTTTGCCGTTCTTTTATTTATTTTATTTATTTCCAACTTATTTGAATTAACAGAAAAAGGAGAAAAATAGAGTCAGAAGGTAAGAAAAACAAACAATTATGAAAAAAAAACATTCAAGTCGGATTTGAACCAGCGACCTATGGATTTCTATTGCAATTCTTTCCAACTACTGTAGTTGATTAATTGTATTTGCATGTTAATGATTAACTTATTTAATACGACCATAAATTTAGTTGACCAGCATTCTGTATTTACATTAGACTTGACATTATCATTTAATTCACAGGAAAACTAAAACACATTTGTAAAAATATTCTTAAAATATAAAGAGTACATACCCTTTATATTTTTACAAAATTTGTATGAAAGAAATATTTTTTTAATTAGGAAAGATACATTTAAAATGATCATATTTCGTATAGAAAAACATATTAAACCGCAAAAAAATTCTCATATACAAAGATAGAAAAAAAAATTAAATCCTTCGAGCCGGATTTGAACCAGCGACCTATGGATATCTACCGCAATTCTTCCCAACAACTACAGTCCACCGCTCTACCAACTGAGCTATCGAAGGTCTGCCAAATCGTTGACCATTGTCAATTTCGCTCCCAAGAGAGAGAGAGAGAGAGAGTGTGAGGGAGTCAAAGACTGAAAGAGGGGAGAGCGTAAGGTGTTACTCTATTTTTAGCTGTTTCTTGGCACTTTCACTCTCTTCATTTCTCTTCTTCTCTTCAAAAAAATAGATTCTTTATTATGACAATCGCTTGACTGCGATGGCTCTTTTTAACAACATTAGGTGAAGCGTTCTTATTCCGTGCTTAAAATGTTTAATTATCACATAAAAAGCTGATTTTTTCCGGGATTTTAATTATATTTAATTTTATTCTTCGTGCATTTTTAATTTTGTTTTGATTATGTGTTAAAGACGCAATGTCTTAAGATTATTGTGTCCAAGTTTAACATCAATCATATTACCATTTACATATATAAAACTAACAAATTAAATTAAAGAATCAACGCAGAGCCGAATCCACTTCAATGATCCCATTAAAATTTGTTACCATTCAATTCTTATAACACAACTGATTTGCTAAGATTTATTTTATCCCCAAACATGCTCACATTTTCTTCCAGTGGCAAAAACCCATCATTTCTTTAAAAATTAATTATTAATTATTTAATAATTAATTAATACAATGCGTTAACCAATCGATGTGATTTTTTTTTCTCTATATGTACATATGTACTAGTTCTATACTCTATGGTTGAACGAAGGTCGGCTGGTGTTCAATGAATGAGTATCAAAAAGTTAAGGGCGTTTTCCTGAACAGTGCCTTTTTTAAAAGCGTTGTACACGATAACTCGAAATCTACTCAACCAATCGGTTTGAAATTTCTTTAACTATTTCTATAGGTACTCCGTGGCGTTTTTTTTTCAATTTTAAATTTTTTTATATTTTTTATTTAACAAATTAACTTAATTTTTTAGTCATAGTCAGGATAAGAGGACTCTGGAGATTTCCATTACCCATAGACTTCTAAATATTTTTTTAAACAAATATTAAACAAAAAATTTTTTTAATGTTTTTATTATATGGTATTTAATGCATTAAATTTTTTTTTTTTTTTAAGTGGGCCGTTTTGCACCGAATTAAACCCACCCCCTTAACTTACGGGAACACAACTTTGCATTGAATGAGCGAAATAAGAACTGTGGAACAAAAACACATTTATGTTAAATATCTCTGGAAAGTAAGAGAGGTAGCAATAGCATAGCAATATTTTTTACGAATCTCGCTGCTATGTAATAGTAGTACATGCAAACCAAACAAAAAATCTAAAAAAATATACATCAAAAAATCCTTCGAGCCGGATTTGAACCAGCGACCTATGGATTTCTCTTCAAACTTACAATCTAC
>JAEIIJ010016380.1:0-126816 GCA_018904815.1 Drosophila ogumai | reverse complement strand
GAAAAAAGATAACGGTTTGAGCAGCGTGAGCAAATTGAGCCACTGCGTGCCCATCGCTGAACTAAAATGTAATCCTGAAAACTTAAGCTAAAAAATATAATCAAACAGCAAACACTTACCCAAATTGTTTTGCATTCTTTTAAAATTCACACTCTCCAACATCCATCAAGTTGATGCTTCAACTTTTACCACAATTTTCCCATATGAAGGCACATAATCAAGCGACTTCCTTTGGTGGCGCTCAAAAGCGTCGGCATTAATTGCTCCAATCAAAAGATTCCTTTTTCTGCCGAGGAGCTTGGCCTGGGCTCATCGCGGCTTTGGCTTTTTGCATTCGCAATTTCTCTTCGTAACTCGCCACAATTAACGACTGATCAGCAATTAAAGTTGCATTACCGGCGACGGGCTGCGAGTGGCGAGTGGCACCTGCGAGATCCGAGGGATGCGTGGATAATGAATTCGCAGCTTCGTGCAATCCATCAGTTTGGTGGCCATATCTGTATATGAATACAATATGTGCGGTGGGTCGTGATTGCCTCTGATTGCCGGCGACTGCAACATCAAAAACGAGTTAAGGCCACCGCCGAGATTTCGGATTCGGCGGACTTTTCGCAGTTTCTAATGATGATGATGGCTCCGCTTTTGGCCTCGTCGGATGTCATCAAACCCGCGGTGCAGCGAATGACTAAGAGGAGGTCAAACGCGTCTTGATTGTGGCTAGTAAATAAGTTTACCCTAAGGATTTTCATCTTTTTAAACGGAAGAAGAACTTTTTAGAATATTCATATAACTTCCCTTAAACCAAAATGTTTTAAAGGATTCTCTGCCGTGGTCTTACCCCTCCAGAATCCTCAAGGCTTGACTCTAGTTTTCCATCTCGGCAACCACATGTTGCTGTTCCACTTAGGATATTAAAAAGCGAACTCATTCCACTGAAAAATCTCGTATGCAACTCCTTCGCAGGCAGCAGCCAAGATTTATGGAATTTAATTTCCTGAGCTGCCGCCTTTGCTGCCCGACCAGCCGTGGAAAGTGGTGCTGGTGGGCGGGTGACCCGATGTAAACAAGGATGCAACGGATGCACGGCCATGTGGCGAGTGACACGTAATATTCGCAGCAAGCCACAGGCTGCTGCCGCTGCTGTCAGCACATCTGCAAATGGGAAACTGAGGAAAACTGAGGAAAATGGAAAAATGAGGAATGGCCCCGCCGGCAGGACGACAAAATAACATTAGCCCAACGGCAGTGGCAGCATTGCCAACTGTTACCTAGGCAGGAGGATCGAAAGGGACCCTTGGTTTTGGCCGAGTGACAGTGAAAGTGAAAGTGCGCCTCCAGGTCGCGATGGCAGGCAAATTTCATGCACCATTGCGTGACAGGCAGCGACTCAGCGTGGCAGGGTGGCATTATTACTGAAAGATACTGGGGGTAAAAGTGTGCCTGGAAGCGGCAGGACATCGTTTCTACACAGCGGAAAATTAAGAGCTAGAATAACATTTATATTGGCTAAACCAAATAGGAAAGTGTAGTAAAACTTTTCATTTTTTAAGGTGCAAATAGAGAACTAATGCATCAAAAACAAGAATCTAAACTAATCAAGAATCTAAACTAAATTCGGGAAGCTGAAATTTTTATACCCTTGCGGTTTGCCAAAGGAAATTATAATACCCAGCAAGGGTATAGAAACTAAGTAAAGAGTCTGGAGAAGCTAGAAATAAATTTGACAAAGGTTAAAAGGTTTATAATATTTAGTATAATATTTAATATTTAGTAAAGTAAAACCAAGTTATAAAATAACATTAGTTACACTTTCATTGCCTATATTTGAATTAGATTCTTTGTGTCACCTTTTCATATTTTCTACATTATTTGGTCTTGCAAAATTCCTCTCTCTGCACAGCTACTGTAGTTGTCCTTGCTGTTGTCCTCTCCTCGTTAATGCCACACAAACACACTCACACAGAAGGAAGAAGAGTGCTGGCAAGAGGCAAGGCATAGGGCGAAGCAGGCGAATAATATATGAGTGCACTCACTCAAACTGACTAAATTCCCTGTTCCCACTCCAGCGACCCTCCCCACCTTCAGCGCCACCAGAAGGGAATGGAACCGAACCGAACCGAAAAATGTTTGCTCCTGATCGATTGCCGTTGAACCGTAGCGGAGGCAACGCACGCGTAACAAATGCAATCCTCCTTAAAAGCAGAAATGTGTCACACGTTGGCATACACTCCGCCCAAAGAAGCCTCAGTCCCAGGCCCAGCTCCAGCTCCAGCCAAGTCCTCCTCCAATAATGGCTGAATCCTTTCAGTGCAACTCCTTGAGGCCGCCACCCCTTTTGTTGATTTTTTCCCCTCATTGTCGCCGTTGTTGTTGATGTGTCCTGGCAGATCCTTTTGTTGCCCTTTTATTATAAACTTTTTGTCGCAAGCTTTTGTTCCAGAAGCTTTCTCTTCGGCTTCTTCTGGCTGTGCAGAAAACAAAGATAAATTGGTTAATTTCCCCCACCCCGCCCAGTCAGACATCAATCGATGTTCGTGTCTCCATCTCGCTCCCGCCGGAGCCTGGTCTCCCTCGCTCTGGTAATAGACTTGAGTGAGCTTACGCATTTTTCCATTTTCCGAATGGTTTTTAACAGCTTCTTTTTCAGGATTTTCAAGAAATTACAAATATTTTGAAAGGAATTTAAAGTTCATTGGAGACTTTATGTCCTTTTATATCAAATATAGTTTGTTGATCCAATGAGTCTTTCTAAGTCTTTTAATAATGTTTTTAAATCTTCTAAATCTTTAATAAAGCGCTTTTTTCTTTATAATTTAAACCAATATTTAAAGCAAAGGGACACTTAAGTTAAACTGCAAAAGAATGGTCTCTTAAGATCTGGTTCAAATTTAAATACAAATTGCAAATTTTAACTTGACAACCTTTTTCCATTATATTTCAATTTAAAGCAAAGATACTCACTCCCTCACCCCCGCTTTTCAGTGATGCATTGACTGGCAAATGGGAAAAGTCGAGTCTGGGATAATTAAAAGTCAATGTCGTAACACACTCCAGCACCGGCTGGCTGATACTTATCAATGAGGTGCAAGTAGCGAGATGTATTACAATCCATAATCGTTCCAGCTACGATGGCAATCCGTCACTCAGATTTCCGAGGAGTCGGAATCGGAAGCAAGCGGAGTCAGAGGCCAGTGGTGTAATGTGGATATCTCTCGGAATAGAAATTCCAGGCAACTCACCTTCTCCCTCCCTAAATGAAGATTTCCCGAAATCAGCTACCGTTGGTCTCCTGGCTCTCCTGGTTCTCTTGGATTCTGGATCTGCCCCCGACATATCCCACTTGCTAGAACAAAAAGTGGGCAGGCAAAGGAACACGGAAAGCGAAACGAAAACTGAAATACGGCTGCATCATTAAATTTAATATGATACTCATTTAATGAAATTGTTGCCGATTTGTTTTGAAAATACACGCGCTTGCTCCGCACTCCCCCCTGCCTCCGTGCCTCCTTTGAGTTGAGTTTGACGCCTCCTCCAAGGAAGCACAGCGCGGGCGGTGACTCCCCGGGCCCTTGATCTGAGTTGGGTTTCAGTCTGGCCTTTCAGTCCGGGCTTTATTTTCAGCTTCAGTTCCTCTGCTCGTGCCAAATGCGGGCGGGCGGCCTGGGGGCGTGGCTGAGGGAGTGCAATATTGCGAACATGGCCGGATAATGACGACAACGCCATCGTCATCGTCATTGCCATCAAAGCTAAAGTTGGCTCCAAAGGAAATATGCACTGGCCGTAGGCTGTGCGAGCGGGAAAAACCCTGGAAGATGAGGGATACACTGCAAGAAATGGGATAAAGGATCACAGGTCACTTGAAGAGAACCTAACAAAGTAAAATACGTTTTTTCAGTGCAAAATTATTTCTTGACCAAATTTCAACTCTCTCTTTCTTTAATTTAACTTATGTTTTCTCGTTTTATGAATGTAAATATTCGAAATAATCATAATTGTTCGCTCCCCATTTTCTCTCAGTGCCTTCCGGCATCGTAGTTAGTGGCAAAAATCATTCTAATGACAGCAAAACGTAAAAAGCTCGGAAAGTGTTAAGTGGTTCCTCATTAAACTTTATGTACTGCTCTGCCCTGCCCGCCGCCGTCTGCTCCCCGTTCTGTTCGACTCGGTTCGGCTCGGTCCGCTCCTGTCCCGCTCCCTGGAGTGGGTTTTTGCTGTTGCTGCGGGGGCGGCCGGCAGGATGGGGCTTAAACGATTGCCCGACCAGCGTCATTAGCACTTTTAACCGCATATTAAATTTAGTAAAGCCTTGATTAATGGGCTCGCACTTCATTTTTGTGCATTTGACCGGTTCCGAGTTGTCTTTACAGTTCCTGTACCGGTATCCGTATCTGGTCGCATCCGTAGCTACCGAAAATCTTATCTTTCAATGAGTCGCAGAGACAAATGACACGTGATTTTATTTGATTTACTTACATCTGCAGCTCAATTTTCAGTCTGACTTCTGGTGAGTCGAGTGTCTCGCTCCCCGCTTTTTGTCGCTGGCCTTTCTTCTTCTTATGGCCAACAGTTACAGATACGGATACAGATACAGTTACAGTTACAGATACAGTTGCCTGCCTCTTCATTTGGGCCATTATCCGAAATGATTCGATCATTAGCGACGTCGTTCCTGGCCACAGACGGGATTGTTGTGTTCTTTCGGCATTACGGGTAATTACTGGAATGTTGTGACAACATTTCCCTGCCTTGTCTTCAAATTACTTAATTTTAATGGGCGGCCATATCGCACCAAAAGATTGAGACATGTAGGGAAATTTATACGACCTGTTGTAGGTGGTAACCTTGTTTCATTATTTACTTTGATCAACTCAACAGTTGGCGGCGATAATTGAAATCAAATGGGAGGTTCAATTCTATCTGATGGAATTTTTATGAATATAAACGTAAAGAAAATTGAATTAAATTATAAACTTTAACAGCATATATGGCGATAGCTTGCAAGATATTCTGTATTTTATACTAATACATAGTTGACCCAGAGAACTATTTTTTATTTATTATTAAATCAGTAACAATAAAGAACTATTAGTTTATAACAACTAATTATCAAAAGGCAAGATGTATAAAAGCTTTCTTCAAAACAGAACTAATGGTAACTTTATTAAAATATAAAATCCATAAAATGATTTAAGTTTTCTGTTATCGTTAATCTTGGTCTTTTCTCTACTTTTTATATATCTGCAAGTCTATTATTTTAAAATTATAATTATATACTCACTTTGGGAACTATTAAAAACTGCAGTTTTTCTTCATTTTAATATCTCTTCGATTTACTAACATTTTATGAATTTTGAACATATTACTTATTATTAAAATTATTATTTTAATAAATTGAAAAATTAATATAAACATTCAAATTTAAATCATAATTCTCTTGAACTTCTTGCAGATATAAAATTCAAAACAGTCTTTTTTAACTTAAAATTTAATCCGCTTAGAATATTTACACAAATTAATTTATTTTAAAGTAATAACTTAAACCCTTTTTCAAATACTTATCACATTCCTAAACTTTCTTTTTAAAATCATATTTTCATAGAAACGGAACCACCGGCGGCAAGTGGCCAGCGGACGCTCTTTCGGATCGCCGGCAAATGGTTGCTCCTACGGCATGGCGCTTCTGGTGGGAAGCAACAACAACTCTGCACTCACACCAGCGAGCGGAGCTGTCGGTGCGGCGGCCATATTGAAAGTCAGTCAAGTATTTCGAAACCCGGGGGCGGAGTCAGGCGACGCGCATGCCTCCCGCCGGCGTGTGGGTGCGAGTGAGGCGACAAGTGTGTGCGTAGAGTGCGTCGCATGCGGAGCGGCCATGCCACCGTTATGCCGGGATGTGGTGCGGCGAGCTGTGCTGCTGCCTCGACGTCGCATGCGCATCGCACGGCAGAGAAGGAGGAACTGCCCAGGGCCGCTAGCGGGTTTGGGTTTCAGGTCCGGTCGCGAGCTCTCGAACTCGAAATCGAATTCGAGCTCGAATCCGCGCTGGTGTGGGTGCGCTCTCCCAGGTGCGCTTCTGTGTATTGGTGCGGCAGTGCACTGGTATGGGTGCGATCTCCGAATTTTCGCAGTTCGAAATCGGTTTCGAACTCGACTCCAAACCGGACTTGCCAGAACTGGTTTGCTCTGGGCCCGTCTACCTGCCAGCCTGCCTGCTGTTCTGCGACTGTATCTGTATCTGTATCCGATACCTTCACGTGTATCTGCAGGCTGGCCCGACTGCGACTCCAATATCCCGGCACAACCACTGCATTCGGTTAGGCGGTTGCCCGAATCGCTTTTTGGGAGTTAATATTCTATTAGAGGCTCATTTGCGGGATTGCCAGCCAGGATGTGTAATGGCAATGGCTTTCTGAATTGAATCGGACTCCGGGGCAGTCGTTACAAGCTCGTTTGAAGTTTGTTTTCCACTTCTAATTACGGCCCAGCCGGCCCAGTGGATGCATGATTTATGTGCTCCCTCAATATCGCCTTGATGGATCGATCGACGGGCCGGCCGGGCGATCGATTGATGGATTGTGTGAACCCGGCATCCGAGCACTTGTCCGCTCGCAGTCTTCATTATTGGCCCGAGTGGATTTCTGACATCTTGCTTTGTCTTCCACAAATTCTCAACCGGTCTCAATTTGCTAGCCGTAATTAATGATTTATCTCAGGCGTTTTGAAGTGTTGTCTTAATTCCGGCGAAGTGATTATTGATAGTTTCTCCCTCGCACTCACTCGATCCGAGAGATCCGAAAGTGTGAGGCCTCTCAAGTGACTTGGCATCCATCTCCGATTGGCCCTAGGCATCTGGCTTGTCCGCCAGCAAATGTTGCACTTTCCTTGTTTACAGATGGCGAAGGTTACTGATAGATGATACCTCAGGCATTTACATCATTATTTTCGGGCACTTGTTACCGATCGCTCAGCCTTTTATTGGGTATGCGGAAGACAACGTCTCTAATTTAGACACATCTGCCTGAGAGTCTAAACAATTTGTGAATTCATATAAATAATTTATGAAGATCTTTTTCTAGGGGATTTTTGGCTTTGTTCTTACAATTGCTGTTTTGTTATTTCGTGATTTTGCAGACTATATATAAATTATATAAAATAAAAAGCGTTTTGTTCATAGTGTAAACCAATTTATGCTTCAGTTAAATATATTTTCGTATCACGGAATCGTTTAAATCGTTTTCTAATAAAAATATTTCTCTCAGCAATGAAATCTGTAGAAATTGTACAAGTTAAATAACATTTATTTTGCTTAAAATTCATCCTAGTAGAATTGACTATTTACTAAACTATAAAATAAAGCTTTTATAACCTATACAGAATTTTCTTATATTTGTATTTTAAATTTCAAGAATTATTTTAAACAATGAAATTTGACATAAACTGAAAATCTTTTATAGCTTCTCCACCAGACATTTCATTATAATACTGCCAGATTAATATCATCATCTAAACATTGTGGATGATTTAGTAAAAATTACAAAACTGCCCCTCGAATATATATTTGTAATAAGCCATAGAACTCATTATCACACCCCATCGAGTGCAATATTCACAGCATAAATGTGTTTACATTCATATACTCTACAGTCTAGGTAGGTATCTTAAGGCTAATTCTGTTTGGGGCCAAGAAGGAACCATTTTTAATTAACTTCAGCAGACCGAAAACCAAATAGGAACTCAAACTTGGCAGAAAATCTTGTGGGAATAGATGCGTCCTCCCGATGTCGCTGATTCGGCCATGGAAATGGAATATTCACGTTCGCATCCGTGAGTCCAAATTGGCAGCTGCTCAAAACTGCGGCTATTTATGTCAACTAGGGATGCGGACACCTCGGAGGATGGCTGCGCTGGGAACTCTCGCAAGCGCAAACATTCTGCCGAATTATTCATGTGATTCGGTGACACAAACGTGAGCACATTCACTGAATACGCGATTACAAATGGCCGGCGATTATGCGAACAATGCGAATTCAATTTGTTTGGGCTCCTGCCTGGCCCGGAGATCGGGTTGAGTTCAGTGCGCGGCGCGGCGGGTTTATGCGGGTGGAGCAGCTGCTGATCGTGGTCTTCGGGTCCGGATCTCGGCTGAGGTGTCTGGGTTGGCCACTGGCCACTGGCCCCTGGCCGGTGTGTCGTTAATGCCACGTGATTAATCGCTTATTATGATGTCAGATTAATAAGATCGTTTTCAAAAATGGTCCGAGTTCGGGGCCTGCAAAAATAACAAAGTAAATATTCAGTGGGCCATTCTACTTGAAATTGTTATATCAATTCAGTGCTTACCCTCTGACATAATCGTTGGCCTTAGAAAGCCACGACTCCATTTGCCATTCTCGGTTTGAAAGTCACTGGAAATAAATAAATTGTTAGTGGAAGTTTTAAAAAAAATTATATCTCAAAAACTAACCTAGAACCTCTGTTTAAAACCCCAAAAGAAACCCAATTCATTAATAAACTTTGCAGTCTTAAATTTTTAAATACTATATTTTTATTATAAATATTACAAATAAAAACAAAATCTCATTTGTAATTTAATTATAATTTTTCTTTATGCTTTTTCGCTTTGCCTTGGCAGCTCTTAAGCTGCACTCCTCGTCTTCTTGTTTACACTAAAGTTTAAATTTTATTTACAACAAATTGTTTAGCTTCCACATTTCGTTTCAATTTCGCACAAATGTTTAAGTATATTTAATTTTTTTTTTTTTGTATTTCAAATATATATATTTTTTCAACGCTTTTGAATTTTGTTTTTTTGTTTTTTTTTTTTTGTGAATTTCTACATTCTAGTTTTCTGTAATTTTTCCAATTTTTTTCATGAAATTTTAGACTTGAAACTTATACATTTAGTTTCTTACAGAATGAGGCCGAAAGTTACGTATCTGGATTGAGTTGAATTCCGCTCTCAAGGGTGTTATAGCCAATGCTTTGCGAAGGTTTTCTTTCGATTTTCGTTGACTTTTTCTCTTTTTCTCTGCTTGCAAATCACAAATCGGGAATCTGTTTTTCGGGAAAGGTTCTCTCGGGGGATTTACAAAACGAAACGCTCTACAGAGTTACATGTTTTATATTAGGTTGTTTAATTATATATATCTACATATAAACATATTATGCTTTATGGTTTCCCTTCCCAACTTAATCTTTTCTCCTACGTTCCTTTGACTTTGGTATATGGATTTCCACAGATGGCGTGGAAATTGAGTTTGAGTTACGTACATACATTTAAATAGTTGTTAGGCGTATAATCGTATTGAAATCGCTCGGTTCTGCCTTCAAGGGGTTTAATGCATAATAATGCATTCATTTAACTACTTTACAGGGGTGTGTCTGCCTTCATTATTTATACATATTCTTTGTGTTCTTCTTTTAACAATTTATAAATATGCTCCTTCACTTTGCCAATTCATATTTTATGCATTTCGGTATACTTTATATCCTTTTCGACCTAATTCGAATTTTACTTTTGCAACAAACTAAAAATTGCACAAATAATTATTAAAAATTAAAAAAAAAAAATAGAAAAGATGTAATTGAGGAACTCCCCAAATGGGGCTCCAGTTGCGAGTTTTAAAACGATGAATTTGCCAAAGAATTTTTGCCAATATCCTGCGATTCCTTTCTGTCAAGCATCAAGCTTCTTCTGTCTGTGGATAGGTTTTACTTTGAATTGTTTACTTCAGGCGACGTCTTTCTGCGACATTCACTTGTATTATCTTGTTTTATGAAATAGTTTTGGGGGTTCTAGAACCAGCATGAAATGGATTTCGACGCCACTTGGATTTTTGTAGATTTTTATTGGTTTTATTTTGTAGTTTTGCGCTAGGATTGCTACAAACATTGATTTATTAATGGGTTTACGTTTAGGTTTAGGGTTTATGCTGGGTGTATACATATATAAGTTAATCGTACAGTACTTATGACGCGTAGAGCTAATGTTATCGTGTATATAGTATATATGCTTCATATATATTTATTTATGCATAACTCTAACTCCGCTCCTGGCTCTAGCTTTACTTGGTATCATGTATAGTTATCCATATATTTATGTGTATATATATGCATTATAGTTAAATATAGCTTATTTAGATCTGAGGTCACATGAGTTGGTTTTGTTTGAGTTTTACGCTTCACTTGTATCTCCAATGTAAACGTATCTTATTTCGCTTCCTCCACTCGCCCGCCATTCGTGTACAATTAAATAATAAGTAGAAAATAATAACAATTAACTAAGTTGTAGGTAGAGTTCTCAGCTCTGCTCTTTGTTTAGTGTGCTCCACGCGCAGTTCAACGGATTGGGTAGATAGTGGGTGTGGGTGTGGGTGTCCTCTGGGATCGATCGGAGCACTCGTAAATTCATTTGCGCTCTCCAAACTAACGTAAATTGTATTTAGATAGAAATTTCATTTAACTGGTGAAGTGGTGAACGTGAACTGGAATTCAGGATTCGGGATTCACTGGGGACTGTTGGGTGGCGTTATCTCGTCGCCCTCGCCTCCGGATCCCGGCTCGCCCTTCGTCTTGTTCTCCTTCTTCCACTTCATGCGCCGATTCTGGAACCAGATCTTGATCTGCCGCTCCGTGAGGCACAGGGCGTGGGCAATCTCGATCCTCCGCCGGCGGGTCAAGTAGCGGTTGAAGTGGAACTCCTTCTCCAGCTCCAGCGTCTGGTACCGCGTGTACGTCTGTCTTCCCCGTTTGCGTTCTGTTGGTTTGGAGGAGATAAAAAATTTTCACAATTAAAATCAATGCAACGATTAACAGTCCACCAAAATCAACAACAAATTCTACTATACATCTACAGGTCGAATACTACGGTGCACACACAACAACAAGAGCCCGAATAAGGTACACCCTACATACTCGTTTCTGTATCTCTCGCCTTGTGCCCTCTCCCCGCGGAGAATCGGATGAGAGGTATCGGGTCGGGATCGGGATTAGGGAGCGGGGCAACCCAAAACCACATGAAGCAAGACGCTGCTGCGACTCTGAAACTGAGGCTGATTAAAAGACAACCTTACCGAATTCGGATATTTGTACTTGTCAAAAAAAAAGAGGGAAAAACCAGGGTCCACAACAGGTCTGTGACGAGGGGTGGCCGCCGAAGGGGTCTCCGGGCTCCTCGGTCGGCCATCCCGATAGGAACTCTGGGTTTAATTTTCAACCAATACTCTTTCTAAGGCTAGCATGACTTGGAGATCATTTTATAAGAAGTTTAATAATACTTATAGCTAAGAAGAGCTAATAAGCCGCTAAGATAATAAACCAATATTATTAGGATTATTATTATTAATAATTATTTTCTTAGAAATTATTGGTTCAACATATTTATATTTAAAAAATTCTGGAAAATCATCTTCCTATATAAATTAACAAATTAATAATTTGTCATAATGATAAACATAACTACGACTTTATTTTGGAAGCAAAAAAAATCCCAAATTCAAATATTAACTTTATTTTAAGGTTTTCTCTATATCATACAACCAGCTACTTATATTTCTTAAGGCGAAACTAATATTTATTTTTCTTATATTTATATATATGCCCTTGATTTATAAAATCTTTACATCCTTTTTCCAAAGAAGGGCATCCCACCTCCGTTCTAACCAAGAAAATCGAGTTTCACTTGTGGATTAAAACTCGGCGGAGATTTCATGGACATCAAGCGGCGAGCAGACAAGGTAACTAATTATGCCCCAATGCTGTCTGTCTGTCCGTCTCCCCGGCTGATTGTCCGACTGTCCGTATCTTTGTCCGTTAAGCGGAGTGGTATCATGGCTGTGATTCAGTCAAGTGCAGTTTTACCTTCGGGACCCGCTCCCTGCCTCGGCCCCCCTTTTCCGCCCCTCTTAGGACGGTAGCAGGGCATAACTGTAAAATAATTCGGCATAATTACGGGAGCTGGTGCCCCGACCAACTCGACCCACCCGACCACCCCTGCCTCGGCTCCATTTCGAAAGCAACCAACCAAATGAGTTCGGCGCCTAATGACACTTACTATAATTATAATTTTCGGTAATGACAAAAAAGAGCGCAGTGAAAACGGCGGGAAAAATATGTCAAATATAATACGCAGCAGCAAATATAATAATTGTCAATGGCCGAGGCGGGGGCAGAGGTAATTGAAATGGGGTGCTAGCGTGAGAAGCCACTTTCGGGCGGAGTTTTCCTGCCTATATCTTGAGGGTTTGTTCTGACTCTTTTTTTTCCTGTTTTGTTGTAGTTCGTTGTGGCTTTTGTGTATTTTTGGTTTGGGCTTGGAAAATGTCCGGCCGGAAATTGGAAGGCGGCCACCGCAGCATTGGCATTGCGGTGGCTCTTGGCCAACCACGCCAAGCGGCAATCAGTGGAAGCCAACGCTCACCCTCACCATCACCCTCACTCCTCACCGAAAAACCCATCCTGCCCGAGGTGGGCAGTCTTAACTATTTTTTAATAACATCTTCAGCATTTGTCTTGCTCAACTCGCTCGTCCAATTTTTTCTTTTTTAATATTTTTACGTTTTTTTTTTTGTGGGCTTCCATCTCGGGCTCGAGGTCATTACATCATAAGCTCTTTTATGTATTTTTCTCGTAGTTTTTTTTTTCTTTCTGTATTTTCAGCGGCATCCATTAAGGCGCGCGAATCCAAATCGCATAGAACCCGGCGAGGGGGGGGCTTGGATAAAAAGGGGTGAGGCTGAGCGGCACAGCGGTGGTCAGAGCAGCTACCTTCTTTTAAATGACACGGCTGATGCCATGTCTATAACCCGAGGCGTTCGCATTTAATCATCATCAGTTAGACGAGTCGCTGTGGCGGCAAAAAATCTTGAAAGATTTGTGGCAAAAAGCGTGCGTGGTCATCCCCCTCGGCATCTCCACCCATCTGCCTCTGCAGTCTGCGAAGAATCCACGGGGGGAAGTCCAGAGAGTTGGGTATTAGGAGCGGATTAAGAGCGGAATAAATGGGCTGGACTTTCACCCCAGTGGGGGGGAAATATCAGTAAAAAAAAGGAGAGGTACTTGGAAATAGGGAGATCCCGAATATTGATTCAGGTGATATATCTCTGAACTAAGTATTAACTATTAAGTTGTATAACCAACCCACCTTACTATATTAAATAATTCTTTCAGACATCCTAAGACATCTTTATCAAGTATAAAATATAATTTCAAGCAGAAAATTTATTATAATTTAGGCAAGAACTAACTAATTTTTAAAACCAAACACACATTATATATGCTGACTTCCCAACCGATCCCTATCTTTCTCTGCAGCTGGCACATTTTCAACACATTTCCATTTCCATTTCCATTTGCATTTCCACTCCCATTTCCCGCAACAGAAGCTTTGCTAATAATTAGCAACACAAAGCTGTACGCCTCCCCCTCGTGCACTGCAAATAAATGATTATTTTAATTGATGAAAACACCTACAAGCTGGCTTCGCCTCTGCGATGAGTATGCACATACTATTAAGCCGGGATCCCTCTGGCCAGAATGGAGCCAAGGGGTACTGGGTGTTTTTGTATTTCTGAGAGGGCCAGCAGTAAGTGGTTGGTTAGAGGGGCGTGCATTGGCAATTTAAGAGCGGGCGCTCACTGAAATTTGTTTTTAATGATGCCTTTGCACATTTCATGTGGCCATCGCTCAGAAAACAAGAGAAGAATGTCTACAAAAATATATATGTATATACTATATAGGAAGGTGAAAGAAGTAAAAAAAGAAGTTGAAGAATTCCTGTTTTTCTTAGATACTTGAAGATCAGTCGCGGCGCCCATTTCTGCCCAGGAGCTTCGAAATTGAGCGCTGAAAAATGATTATAAACGCATTAATGGCGCTTTGGGGAAAACACGGCGGGGGGAGAGGGGAAAGATTCCCAGTCTGAGCCCAAGGTGGAGGTATCAACAGCAGAAATATAATAAAGGTGAAACAATTAATATGAAAAAGAGTAGCGATACATGTGAAGTACCAAAGGCAAGACCTCTGCCACGCCCCCGCCCATGTACACTATATACATATATACATATATATGTATAGGTATATATAGTGACTGAGTGGTTGACTGACGTACCGAGTGGACCGGGAGGGGCATTAATGCTTTTTGATATGAAAGCGTATTGTAATTAAATTGCGATTAGGCCACCATTTTAACCATTTTACTCGTTTATTACACTGCTCCGGCTCCATAATGGATTTTATTTCATTTTCTTCCTCTGCCCCCTCTCTCTATCAGCTGCCTCCTGGCACACACAATTACATTAGTGCCACGGCGTGTGTAGAGTGTGCGGTGTGTGTCGGTTAACGTTTAAAGGAAATCATTAAAATAATTGCTAACAACATTTTATGGAATTCGTTGAAGCAGGAAAAAAATTAAAAACATTATTTAATCGCTCAACGCAAAAAAAAATTCTATTTTATAATGCCCATAATGAATTATTATATTGGCTGAGATTGCTTTTTCATCAATCACGAGCCTCGTCGAGCGGAACTAGAACAATGGCCAGCATCGTGAGAGGAAGTCGGGGAAAATTAATTCAGGAGGATGGCTCGCATGAAAGTAGTGAGAGTCTTGACTTGGTTTTACCCGTAATTATTTTATGTATTCTTTACAAATTTTAAGTGCATATTAATTGGCTTAATGAAGAGAGAATATGTTACTAATTACACCTTAGAAAGAATTTTCTGTTAATTAAAGTAACTACCATTTATTTAAGAAATTTCTTAATAATAAATTCTGTTAATGAAGCTCTCCATCTTAAAGTTGATTTAAACTAATTCCATTTGGCCATCAATTGCTTAAATTCCCATTATTATTGCCAATTTATTGGCCAAATTAGATTGCTTTATAGTCAATAACCTCCAAAATAGATGGCTTGGCCCCCGGGTTAAGGCCAAATCCAATCTCCACTGATGTTGGGTGGTCACCGTCTCAGCAGCAGTTTCTTGGCCCGAAAGCCACTCGTCATGCAACAAATACAAAAATGCATTTAGCGGCCAACAAAACGAAACGTAAACAAGTACCAGAGAGGTCTGGGCGAAAAAAAAGCTGACATCAAATGCGAGTAAATGTTTTTTTAATTGCGGAAATTACAGACAAACGCGAGCCGCCGCAACAAAAGCTGGAAAATTATTATTATTTATGATCGTAAGTTGATAAATTTTTCACCCAGCTGAAGAGTGTTCGTGTGTGGCATTTTGCGAGAATAAAAAAGAGGCGAGGCCGGGTACCGCTGGTTGATGTCACTCCGTTCTCCGGCCTGTTCTAGTGCGAATCTGCCGACTCATTCGATGACTTTGTGCTAAATAAATGGGGAGGCTGGGAGGGGAGATGAAAGCGGGCTGGATCAGCGGGCGGGTGTGGGATTTTCCAACCAAAAGTTGTTCTCCCCTTTGATTGTTTTGCATATTTGACGTATTTTTGCCGTCGCAAACTTTTTCACAACCTTTGGGGACCTGCCCGAAAATGGCACGAAAAGGAGCAGAAATAAATATAATCCGGAGTCCTTCTGAGGTTTGATGTCTTTGACTGCCCCACCAGCAATTTCTCTCTTTTTGTTACCCCTATTTTTTGTATTTTTTAATTAAGTCCAAGAATATTCGGTTTTGTTTACAGAGGTAAGAGTAACAATTAAATATAGCCATTGACCATTTGATCATTTGTTACCACTCTTTTTTTTGGTGTAATTTTCATCTGGTCTGCCCTTTTCCATCTGGTTATAATCTCAGGAGGCTCGCAGGAGACAGCATTTTTAATTTGGGACTTGTTAAGCACTTAAGAGGGTTAAAAATCGACAAAAGTTGACAAAAAATGGAACCCAACAAATCGGGGGAAGAGCAGAGCTGAAAGGATCGCCAAGGAGCTGACTGGGGGCTTATGAATGCATTCATTTCGGGCATTCGAGGACAAGAGGAGGGGGAAATTTAAACTTTATTTAGTTATCGCTTAAACAAAAGTCAGGCTCAGAGACCGGAGGAAGAAAAATAAGAAAACTATGCGCGCCATCTGATTGTTGTTGCGACTCTTTTTTCTTTTCGTTCGCTACGCTCTCTTCTTCCCACAGTCAAAGTCCTATACACTTGACAAAATTTAAGGTTTATTTTAATTTGGAAATTCACTTAATAGTTAATAATTTGTTATTGATGGAATTGAAACCTTTAAATATAAAATATATTCTCCCCAATAATATCAATATTAAAAATCATTTAATATGATATGAAAACATCCCTATTTTCCCCCAAGTGTATAACCTCCATTTCCCCATTTTGGATGCTCGCTGTGGCCATGGCTACCCATGTCAAAATATTTGACAGCTGACTAAAACACGCTATGCGAGGGACGAAGCGCGAGAGGAGCGGGAGAGCGGAGGAGCAGGCAGTCAGTCACTCAGGCTCATATCCCTGAGCTAGAGCCCAAAAACGCTCTCTCCCCCGCTCACACTCTCTCTCTCTATGCTTTCCGGCCTCCGTCTCGCTTTCTCCAATGGCCGCTGGCTGGCAGCCATTGAAACATGTGGCCTGACATTGACGACGCCGACGTCGACAGCAACAGAGGAAGAGGGATCCAACGGAAGAGGTGGGGTTAAGGGGGATGCTGGGGGTGGAGAATATCACAAGAGGCAGTTCTCTCTTTTTTTCTATGGAAAAAAGCTTAGTGGAGCAGGCTAATGACAACTATAATGAAGGGAAATTATGGAAAACACTATAATTTGGGCAATGAATTATTTAATATCTATTAAAATATATATTTTTTGTCTTTCAATATTTAAAAATATTAAAATTAAAGGAAACCCTGAAAAGATTTCTAATTAACCAGAAGAAGCACTTTTCTTAAAAGTGTAATATCCTCTTTGGTTTTTCAATTTATAAATAGACCTTTGCAAGGGCCTTTATAATAAGTAATTGCCAGTTACCAGGATAGACTTCTTGGCCAGTTTAAAGAAGGCTTTCGAAGACCTCGTTACCCCAAGTGCTCAAAATGGCTGCTTCCTTGATTGAAATAATTGCAAGAGGCTGGCCGCTCTCCTTTGGCGAGTCGTTTGCATAACCTCAAATTAATAATTCCTAACTAGTTTCGGATGCTGGCGAGGAGCGGAACCCCGGAACCGGGGAACCCGGGGTCTTCGCATCGGATACATTTTTTTTTAGGAATCCCAAACGCAGAAGCGCGGACCGCAGGAGGCCCAGAAGGCCCGGAGAGGGGCGGCAGGAGCTTCCTCACTTCATTGCCGCATGAATAATATTCGTAATTTGTCAAAAGGTTGGCCAAATCCCAAAATACAAAAACAGCAGCAGAGCAGCGGCAGAAACCGAAACAGAACCAGAGCCAGAAGATGAAGGAAAAAATGGAATCCGAAAACAGAGCAGCGATTGAGCCACAAGGCCCCCGCATCCCTGCCCCATGTCCCCTTTCCATGTCCAAAAACTGACCCATCTCTCGGCTCTCGAGCTGAGGCCCCCAAGGACCTTTGGCGAGCTGTTGCCATTATTCTGGGCTCCTCAGCTGGCCACAAGCATGGCGGGCGGGGGTGGAGCTGGGGCTCGGGGGCGTGCAAACGGAATAAAAGCGAAATTTCCTCTTCGCATTTGCTGCGCTTTATTAAACTTTTCCCCCAAAAGCGACTCAGTCCGTGTGTGTGTGTGTGTTGGTGTTTTTGGGTTGGAAATCCCCAAAGTTCCTGTGTCATTTTTTGTGCTTCACGTTGCTCAAATTTTTTGACAGGCCCCGTCAGAGGGTGAGTTTTCCTAGACCTCAACATCTGCACATTTTTACACCCTTGCAGGGCATTGTAATTTTATTCAGAAGCTTGCAATGCAGTTGAGGAGTCATTTCTGACCCTATAAATCCTATATATGCTTGATCAGCATCAAAAGGCGGGTCGATTTAGCCCTGTCTGATGAATAAATAGAAATATCATAAATGAAATATCAATGTTTTCAATATTTTATATCTTTAAAAAATTTTAAAATATTTTAGTTTATTTAAATTCTTAACTTCATACGCTTGTTTTTCCAAATAAAAAATGATTTAATTTTTTACTAAGTTATCATCGATTTCCAATCGCAATCGCAAGGGTATTCAAACTTCACCTTCTCAAAGTTAGCTTCCTTTCTTGTTTTTTTTTTAGAAAAAATCTTCACGCATTTGCCAAATTATCTTTTGATCCGCCCGCTTAAATTGCCCGCAGCACGGAAAAAAACAGAGAAGTAAGCTAAAGCTCAATAACTCGACTAAAAGATACCTGGTATTTAACGAGTACTGTTGTATAAAGTTGCTTAATAAAAAATATTGAATGAATGACCATTGAAAACAAATGAAATCGATACTATACTGTTTCATGCCTTATATATATTATGATTAATTATATTGTATTTTATTCGGAATTTATAATTATGAAAGAGTATGAAAATTGCATTGCCAACCATTAAACATTGTTTATAAAATTGTATAATTAATTATTTAATTTAATGGCTTTCTCCTTTACAATTTAGTTCCAAATTAAAAATCTTTAGAGCATATAAACCTTATTTTCTTCCTATTAAATGCCTCAACAATATACCCCAAAACCCCATCGAGTACCTTGGGTATATAAGAATCCTGAGCAATGCCAGAGGAAAATACGTTAACACAATTTCACTTTGGTTGGACACATCTAAGCCGGGCCAATCGTCTGCCTAAGTAGTTGCTTGCCGCCCTTTGCCGACCACCGACCAACGCCCACCCTCCACCCACCGCCCACTGTCGCTCTTGTGCCATCGAAAAGTAGTTTTCGCGCAAATCCTCAAGTTAAGCAAAACTCTCCAGGACATTAAGTGCAGCGCCAACAGACAACAAAGTCCAAGGATGCCAGAAGTTTCCCCGCACTTTTTGCCCCGCTGGCAACTGCCAAACGGATGATGGCCGGGATCAACGTTTTACGAAAGCCAGGGCAAAAGTTTTTCCAGCAGGCAACGTGCAACTTTTTGGCCAGCAGCGGAGAAGTTCTTTTCATTGTCTTGAACCCCACTGACAGCTTCTGGAGGGGCTCGGGAACGGGAGACGGGGTTTTGCGGGGTGGAAACTGTCGCTTATAATGCGCACAATGAAGTGCACTTTTCATACTCGTACTAGCCAGAATTGAAAAGTGCTCAACGTTGGCTCCTCCTCTGGCGTAAATATTTCCATTTTGTGTAAGCGAGAGATTTCCCAGGCAATCTGAGCGAATCACAATGAGCAGCTCTGACAGCGGCAATAAAAAATGCATTTATACCGCAGTGAGTAAACCACACTTAGGAGGGGTGTGAAAACTATTTTCCCCACTTGAAATATACAGGAAAATGTTATTATTTTACAAAGGTAATCTATAAGTATGTATTTCTATATTGATTCACATATGCAAATTGTCTAAATACAAAAGAAAAATCCAATAACAACTTGCCTTCTCAATATAAGCTTTCTTTTAAAACAAAAATTATAAACAATTTCCCTACTAACTAAAATTTATAAACATTTTTCTCTAGGTGCAAATGGGTATAGAGAAGACCAGGCCAACAGGCAAACACTTGTTGCAAAAATTTGTTGACTGTCGCTTAAATTTATGACCCCAAAGTCGAGGACCGCAAAAAGAGCCAGCCGCATCCAAAGGATTCGGGCTTGGACTGCAAGTTTCCCTCCTCCCGCTTGACTCTCCAACAAATTATCAAATGGAAACGAGATAAAGGCCGGGGGAAAAGGGCTGAACATCGAGTTGAACTTGGTAAATATCAAAACAACATTAAGGCAGGAGGGCCAGCAAAAGGGCCAAAAGGGGTGCCCAAGCCCCATTGTCGCTGACTGCCATCCATGAGTTACAACTTAATTGAAACCGAGCTCGTTTTTCCCTCTGCTCCAGTGCTTTTTATGCGAAGGAGACCCCGAAGAGTCGTCTTCTCGCCTTGCCCAGTCACGATCGGAACCTTTTGTGGCACCTTTATATTTTTATTTGTTCGCCTTAGTTGTTGCCTAATGCACGCCTGAAATATGTCCAGGCGTTAAGTAGTTGCAATCGTGATACAGTGGAAGAGGTATATAGCGGTATATCAGATGTATAACAGATTTATAACAGCCTATAGAACAGCTTTGTAGAATAAAAACTTAAAAATGAAATATATTAAACAATAGAATTTGAAATAATTCAGTTTAAGCAACATATAAATGTAAAAGTGTTGTTTGAAACACTTTAACGGCTAAGCAATTCATTTATTTTATTTTATTCTTATAAAATAAATCATGAATAAGCTAAATAAATGATATGGAAACAACTTTATTTCACACTTTGTTTAAATTTATTTTTAAATTTAGATTGAAAATTCTCTATTAACAATCCTGCACTGCCTGAGGCTTGCATCCTATTTTCGATTATTTACTCCACTGTCGGCGACTATTTATGGGCTATGCAAAATGCAGCCAACACAAAGGGGCGGCAAGGGGGCAGAGAGGGATGCAGGCGAGGCAAAAACCTAAGCAGAAATAAACTCGTATGCATTTAATCATCGTAACTTAAGCTCGGGGATCATGTTGTGGCACAGTGAGAATGCCGCAGTTGCCGCCGCGGGAGACGCCGTGCCAGCTTCGGGCCAACTCCAGCTTTAATACTCCCCCTCCTCCTCTGTACCGCTGCCCCACACCTCTGACCGCTTCATTTTTAATAAAGAAAATAAGCAAAAAATACGGCAACAACAACAGAAATAAATGAAATGAGAGAAAAGAGAGGAAAACTTCATGTCACCGTGGCGATGGCGATGGTGGTGGTGGTGGTGGTTGCCTTCCTTTTCTTTATTTTTTTAAGGCGCGTTCGCTTTTATTTTTTGCACCGCCAGAAGAGAGTGGGGGGGGGGGAAGGGGAGGAGGCCAGCGGGCAGGGGATTAAGACGACGGAGTGGCCACTGCGGAGTGGTGCTATGAATGGAGCCTCGGCGTGTTCTGGAGATTAATAAATTGATGGCATCCATTGCACATAACGTGTAACTAATGGCGCTCATCAATTCTGCTTTACATCTCAATCTGGCTTTGGCGAAAAAATACGGGAAAAAAAACCACAGAGCGGACGGAGGAAGGATGGAGATCCCGAAAAGCTCCTCGGATTCGGTAATGACCCAGGAGCAGGTCAGCTGCTGGCGGACCAAAGGACCTAAGGGCCAGCAGCCACTTGAGTCCGGCTCTCACTTTCTCCGGGGAAAAGTGAAAGGCCAACGGAATTCTATATTTGGAAGGGACTCGCCTCACTTCCAGTTTCCCTTGAAAGGACTCTCTCCCCACTTATGCAACACATCCTTTGGCACCACATGCAGCCTGCGTGCTCTAGTTGCGAGCTCTCATTAGTTACGCCTTCGGGTTTTTGGCAAACCTTTTTCGGGGCTGCAGGACGAGAAATTCGGATCGGTACGGCTTGGGACGAGTCGGGACTATTGTCAATTTGCATTAGCAGGGAGGACCGCCTTCTGTGCTCGGCTCTGCCGGAAAATCGGTGAGCACCGGTGAGCACCTCTTCCGCCCAACCTCTTTCATCTGCCTGCATTCATCGATTTTCGGATCTGGGAAGTTCGCAAATCTGAACGAATGTCAGGTATCGGAGGGTGCCTTCTGCAGATGGATTACGCCTAATGTCGAGCAATTGGCCAAGGCAATAAAGTGAAATTACCTGGACGTGTCAAGGCCATGGCAGGATTGTGAGGATGCCAAGGGAGAAGAGGGAAGAGTTTACAAGGGAAATTTGCATAGAATTTTGTGAAAATCAAAGGTAAAAAGTTGAAGGTGTATTAGAAGAAAATTTCTTAAATTTTGTGTATCAAAAATCAAGGAACTTATGATAAAAAAACTTACTTTTTCATAAATAATTTAAAATTTTAAATATATTAAATAAATAATAAATAAAAATTGTTAAATAAAAAAACTGCTTGGCATTCGATCGCCCACACTGCAGTCTACAAGCAGTTGAATCCATCCTGCTTATACACTGCTTCCCCTCGCGAGGTTCGCTGTAAAAGTTCTGATAATAAATACCAATACTAATACTAAATACCAATACGTTTTTAGTGGCTCTTGTTGTGTGTTGTAGGCACCGTTAATAATTTTTAAAAAGGGGAAACTACAATCAACTCTAAGCGGGGGAACTAACTACTGCAACCCACTACGATAAGAAGAAGAAAAATTCCACTTAATACGTTTCGTGGAATTGTCGATCACTTTCCTTGACACTTACCAAACTGACTTCGCATCCAGGGATACAGTGGAGACGGCATCCCCGAGGACTGCGAGTTCGGGTTTTGGGAAGGGGGCGTGTGTTGGCCAGGATGGCCCTGGTGCATCTGCGGTGGGCCCTGGCCCTGGTGCATCATGCCCTGGGGCGGAGCGCCCACCGGCGGCACTCCCGTCTGCTGCTGTCCATACATGCCCATGTTGTGATGGTTTTGATGCACCTAAATCGGGCGAGATATAGTATTGATTAGTTTTATAATATATTGTATATTCAGGGGAGAACCATTCACCACTGGCGGAGATCTTAGTGGATTGTGAAATGTGAAATAAGCGGAATGGGGTACTCGTCTTACCTCTGTCACGTCGGGAACTCCCACGTCCGTGTAGCCCAGCTGTGGGTGCGAGCAGCGAAAGCGAGAGTGAGAGAGATGGGGAAAAGCGTTAAGTGGTAAGCGATTTAAGCAGGTGGACTAAGGAGTTCTACAACAGTACCTAGTCTATGTAAAACGTACTTCAGGTTAATATCATTATAACAAAGAATCGAGGATAATATTAGTATAAAAAGAATAACGCCATACATTAGTTTTTAAAATTACAATTTCACGAATTTTTAAACTTCAACTTATTATTTCAATTATGGCAAAACAGTGATAATTTAACTATTAGCAGTGGAAACATTTTTTAAATTAATTAATAAAATTTAAAGGATATCCGGAAGTCTGTTGAAAAGTTCAAAAGACAACTGTTAATTTGTTTTTTATGTAGCATACTTTTAGGCATATTTTAACTAGATATCCTCGTGTGACATTGATCCCTACTACCACTTTCAAGAACTGTATACCCTTCACCCTTAGTGCTACCCTGCCCTCCCACTACTCACCTGCGCCTGCGGATGTCCCATGTGGTGGGGCAGCGTCATTTGGGCGTTCATGTGATGGCCGGTCATCTGGTCGACCAGCGGCGGAGATCCCCCCTCGGGCACCAGGCCCAGGTTCCCGACTGCCGCCTGGAGCTTGCAGCTGGCGTAGACGACCGGCTGCTGCTGCTGCTGCGGATGTGTCACCTGTTGCGTAACCTGGGGCAGTTGCTGCTGGTGCTGCTGCGGCGCCTGCTGCGGCTGCTGCTGCTGCTGGTTCTGCGAGGGCTGCTGCTGCTGTTGCTGCTGCTGCTGCTGCGGCACCAGCTGGCCGTTGGTCTGCGCCTGCGGCATCACCCCGCCCACCTGACTGGAGGGACTGTCCGGGCGGGAGTAGACCTGGTGCTGCTGCTGTTGCTGCTGCTGCTGGTCCATCCCCTGGCCGTTGTAGTAGGGCATGCGGTCGTAGGGCGGGAAGCGCGGGTAGGGCATATTGCCCTGATGGTTGGGGTTCTGGCTGTAGTGGTGCATCTGCTGGGCGTCGAGATCGGTGACCCCGTTGCCCGGATAGTGACCATGGTGCATGTCCGCCCCCATGTACGAGTTGGTGAAGTACGACGTCATGCTCTCGCAGTTGTTTGTACTCATCGTCATCGTGGCGGCTGCTTCAGCGTCTGCTGACCCCGCCGCTAATCCTGATCCTGGCGTGAACGTGATCGTGACTGTGACTCTGCTTAGTGTCTAGTGACTGTGGTGCTTCCCCCGTCTCCGTGCTTTTAGCTACTTTCCTTATATACAAAGTAAACTGAAAGGAAAACGTTGAATAAATTACAATTTTGATAGAAGCTTCTCTAAAGTCTTAAATTTCACTCACCTAAATATCCTTTGAACAGTTAAGTACAATGTACAGTTGCGTAGCCTAATCTTAGTTAGTGTGTAGTTGTTGTGTGAGGTATAAAATGATTTCCGCTTTGCTGTTCCTCTGTTTGCTGTCTTGGCCAAAAACGACGAAATGAACCTGCGCTCCTCGTCTCTTGTCTCTCGATTTGGTGTAGAAAATCCCCTCTCCTTGGTGTCCGTTGATCCTTAAATAGCCTTATCCTCTAGTTGGTATTCCTCAATTTTGATTTTGAAACTCTGCAAATAATTAAAAGCGAAATGTGTGGTTATTGCTGTGTTCTCAGCTCAGAGTTGTGCCTTTAAGTGAAGTTTGATTTGGGCTTTTGGCTGCTGTCTGTTTTCACATGTTGTTGCCTAAGCTGAAAGCCACATGTGGGGCATGTGAAAAATGGTTTATTCCATGCTTCGACAAGTTCTTAAAAATGTGTCACAGAATTGGGGAGTTTTTGAGATGGAGGAAGCAGTGCAAAGGTTCAGTACGTTTTCAGTCAAGATTTGTTTTAAGAATTCCGATTTCATTAAATTAATCTTCAAAGTTAAGTTCTTCATCAAAGCATAATTTTAAAAAGATATGGTCATAATGGGTAGTATTATCATGACCTGGCAACCCTGACACCCTAAGCAAACCCCTTATCATCTCCCCTCTGAGTAGCTTTCAAGCTTATTGGGCAAATTCCACAAGTCAAGCCAAGATGGCATGACTGCAATGCTGCTGCTCCCCCAAAAACTTTTGTAATCCTCCGACCAAGGATCTTCCGCTGGCATGCAAGTCCCCCGTTGCCTGACAAGCCTGACAACATTCATTGAATTTATGAATATGAAATCAATTGTGTTATCCCCTTTTGACCTGACATCCTTCCGGTCAAAGTGATTTAATTTCCTGGCTCATTATCACGAGTCTCTGACCTCATAAATCACAAAATTTCCCCCTCCACTCCACTCCGCTCGAATAATCCAGACAGACAGACACAGAGAGAGAGAGCGGGAGAGACACACGTTACATGCCAAGCAGTGCAGTCATGTGTCTGTCCCGCTCTTTCCGAATCTGTGGCGATGGTGACAACCCTGCCGAAAGGACCCCCGACTAACCAACGGTAACTTGCTGTCGGAAATGAAACTTCCCCGACTTTCCACAGAGCACAAAAAGCCCAAGCAACAACAAAAAGAAAACAACATGTACCGGCGAGGAAAAAGGCGGCAGAATAATAAAATAAAGAGAATGGTAAACTTTAAAATATTTCAGTCTTGCATCCGAGTCCCTCCCCTGTCCCTTTTCCGCACATTTGCATTGTGTGTGCGGCGGCGGCGCTCTGCATTCTCCGCTTTTCCTGCCCTTCCTGCTTTCCCCCTGGCATTTTGGCCTTTTGTTAACGAAATAATTTTCTTGCCTCCGTCGCTGCCAAAGCCAAAAGCTTCCCTTTCAATTACACACATTTCCCAATGATGGCGATTGAGCGCGGGAAACTCCGGAGAGGGGGCGAAATGGCGCGAAAGGACAATGGCGGCAGCGGCGGAAGGAAGCGTGTGTTTGCGTGTTTGTTTTCTATGTGTGTGTGTGTGTGTGTGTGTGTTGGTGTCCTTGTCGAGGGCCAAACGGATGCTGGCAAATCGCCGGACTGTGCCCCGATCTGTGCCTATATCAGAAGGGGGAACACGAAGGAGGCTGGGAGCCTTGGGGCAGGCAAAGAAACTCACTCAAGCACAAGCGAGATGATAATAATGTCTGATGTGTGTGTTTTGTCTGTTCTTCCTGTTTTTGCCCGCTGCTGCGGTTGCGGGGGAGCTGCCCGCCCTGCTCCCTTTATGATTTATGTGCGTCTGATGTGATTTATTCAGGCGAAGAAATTGCTAAAATTTGATTTGCCATTAAAGATTTCGTCGCAAAACACTTTAATTGCAAGCGACTTTAATCTGTTGTCGATTTTTATACCCTTGCAGGGTATTATAATTTCAGTGAAGGAGACGTTTCCGACCCTATAACGTACATATATTCTTGATCAGCATCAACAGCCGAGTCGATCTAGTCCGTCTGTCCTTCTGTCCTCCCGAAAATAGCGCCGTCTAGTGTGTTTGCCAGGAACTACACTCTTCAATACCATGACACCTTGTCAAATTTGACAGCCGTTCTACACGGATTTCCATCAAACGCCTGAAAGCAGGCAACAGAAAATTTGAGCAAATGCATGGCAAGCCTTTGGCAGAGGGCGCTGGCTGGTGAGTGACAAGCAGCGCCATCTAGCAGGCTTCAGGCTTCAAGAGGAAGTTGACAGGTTTTACAGTGGTGTCTATCAAGCGAAACTATAGAAGAATTAAGGTACTTCTACCATATTTCTATACTCTTTCTTTCTTTATTTTTAGAAAAGACTTTTTATAAATATGGAGACTATTTTATTTGCTCTTAGAAACGTTTTCTTACACATCAAAACATTTCCGCAAAAGTGTTTAACATGTCAAAGGATTTGCCATCATTCAAAAGGTGGTTTTGCGGAAAAAAGCAATTTAACTTTAAATTAAACTTTCTTCTATTAATAATAGGAAGTACTATTTAATTTAAAGTAACACATAAACCGCATCATTCATATGCTTAATGTTTTATTTGTGAATAAACATTTTTATATTCTCTTATCCAGAGTAGGTGAAGACTCTCTTTAATTTTCGATTTCTTATATTTTAATATTTTGTAATTTTTTTTTACTAATATATTAATTAATTTTTCACAGGAATCTGTATGAAAAGTATTCCCTTTTATCCCACTGTACATTGCTCGTGGACTTAGTCAAGACAACAACCATAGTTTTAAGCCCAGCCCACTTACGCACACTCACACAGAGTCCCGTTACCAGTTTTAAGCCACACACATCGACAGCTCGAGTCGAGGAGAAAGGACATACGAGGAGAAGAGATAGGATGGCAGGAAAGTGAACGGGAATGGCAATCCATCATTTCACGCACACATGCAGAGAATTTAGCCAGAATTCGGTTAATGAGAACATCAACACTCGCCGTCGCACTCCCACGCATGCGCCATCCCTGTCTAACCAACGTGTCGGCCACTGAACGGAACTGAACTGAAATGGAATGATATGGAATGACTTCTTTCTTCAGCCATCAACTTCAGCTTCAGCCATTTTGATTTACGACGACCATGGACGAAGGCGACTGCTATGCCGTCGGCTTATATAGCCTCTGAGTTTCCATAGAAACCATGAAAATTTACTTAAAACAAATATTTTTAAAAAACTTAGAGAGATTTTGAATTGTATTAATATGAAATAAATAATATTTAATTTAATTTAAGGATAGTTTATGAAAAGCTTTATCAGATTATATAGGTTTTAAAACGTACAAAATATTTTACAGTTATAAAAAGAGAAGAATTTCTTATTAAAATTTAAGGTAAGGAAATCTTTGTTACTATTACTATTACGTTTCTCTTTTGTAAATCAATTGTAAAAATCAGTGATCTACAAAGGATAAGAAGGAAAGTATTAAATACAGCTCAAAGTAAAATTTTAAAATTTCCTCAAAGTCACAGGCTTGACTGCTGTCTTCTTCTTTTCTTGTTCTTGTTAATTTTTTAATTTTTTGTGCATTTTCTGCTGTTAGACGAAGGCGTCGCCCCCGTCAACTGTCAGTTCGTGTTCTCGTTGTTGTTCTTGCCGCTGCTGCTGTTGCTGGGCTTGCCATTGTTGTTGGCGGCATCATTTGAAGCCAAAGAGGAAGCAGCCAGCAGGGGCAACGGTAAACATATAGCTGGCCGTAGCCAGTTAGTGCGTCTCATCTTCAGGTGGCTCAGGGGGCGGCGCAGCGACTCGGGTGGATGATGTCTCTCAATTAAAGCGAGTCGAGAGAAGCGTTCTGCTCGGCTGCCCCGACCTCTGCCGGCGGCTTAAATTGCTGCTTTGCATTTTATTTAAATAATAATTGGCTTGACTAAGTTTTCACCGAGTGGCGGACAGAGAGAGAGTGGTGTTCTTTGGCCTCAAAAAGCTCTCAAGGTGTACCAGAGAATACGCTCCAATTAGGGGCAATCGCAAACAAAAGACTTTAAGGAATGAGGAAATTTAATTAGGGGAGCGTCTTTCGAAATATAAATCAAAGATAATATCAATATTGTATTTAATTAAAGAGAAATTATAATTAGACTTCTTCCTTTAATCTACATATATTTCCCTTGAGCTTATATTTTTCTAAAAGTTATTTATAGCTTCCCTTTAGTCCCTCAAAACCTAAGAAATGACCTTGAAATCAAGCCCACTCAATCCGTCTCTCGTCCAGAATATATTTCAATATAATCACCTGAAGAAGAAGAGCCCCGAGCACGTGCTGCTTAAGGGGGGCCAAAAAATGCCAGAAGAGTTTATTGTGCCATCAACTAAAAGAGCAAATAAAATTTTATTACCACTATAAATTTCAGGCACTTGAAGAGGCGCACCAAAAACAGAGGCAAACGCAAAATAACAACAAAATAAAGCCAGAAAAAACCCTACAAAAATACAGAGGCGTAGGCGGGGATTATTAAAAGGGGATAGATACATATGTACTCCAAGAGTAAAAATTTATATATTTTAAAGGTAAATTAATGTGCTCTGTTTGTAAAGGTAAAATAACTTTTATTTTTAAAAAACCCTTTGCTCACTACACCCATGCCTTGCAGCCCATGGTCAGGTTCTGGCTCAGCCTGCAGGAGGATAAACCCACGCGATTTGGCGACGACGCCAAGACCAAGAAACTGGGGAAGAAGAGGAAACGGACGATAGGGAGCACCGGGAATAGGGGGTTCAGAAGCGGCGGCAATCGATGAGGGGGGATCCGGAGACCGGGGACCAAGGCCTGCATTTTTCTCACATTTATCTTGCTGCGAGTGCTGCGTTTTATTGCGATTGGAAATTGAGCTTGTCAACGCGGCGGCGGCAGCGGCAACGGGCAACGCATGGCTAGTCATCGAAACCAGGGGTGTGGGAGGGGTCCGGACCTCCAGAAGAAGGGTGCAGGAGGGACAGCTGGTCGAGTTTTGGGTTCCCTGGCTTCCAGAGATAATAATAAAAATGTCAGGCTTTGACGATCCTCCTCGTTGTCGCCGACGGTTCATAAATAAAGTGCTGCACTCAAAAAATATGGGGTTCTAAAGCTAAAGAGAAGCTTGTATTAACAAAAAAAAAAATTAAGACTTCTTTCGATAACCCAACATATTGCTTTAACTTTTAATTGCCAACAAAAAACCTCTCCTAAGTCTGAATTATATTTAAAAATAAATCTATAGATTGTTTCCAGTGCATTCTCTTCTTCCCGACACGTTTTCCTGCCTTCCTCTGTTTTCCCCTTTTTTGTCTGCATTTAAATTTTGGCCATGATCTTGGCCAAGTGGCAGAATAAGGCATTTTCCTGGCTATTTAATTGGCGCATATTTAGCATTTACTAATGGACATGAGGCACAGTGTGAAGGCACCTGCCCCAAGCCGGCGACTCCCGGGGGAATTGGGCAAGCGGGAGACTGCAGAAGGGGGCGGCGAGACAGTGAACACACACAGAAATGGACAATGACAAGAGCTGATAATAAATCTAATTGACACATTTGCAATGGTTGACTCCCCGGCAACAATTCCGCCGAGAGGCCGGGCGAGGAACCAGATCCTCGATGCAATTAAAACCGCAACTGCATTGCTAATGGTCAACACAATTATGTAGGTACAATGCAGACAATCGCGGAAGAGGCAGGAGCAACTTGACAATCTACACGCACACACGAAATACATAAATTGCCGCGATCATATCGAATCATCGATCAATCGGGCGCTGCGGAGCAGCCATCGATGGATCGCTCCTGCCGCGATAACACCGCAGGACCTCGGACGCCGCTGTCTGCTGCTGTCCACACTCGCCGGGACTGGGACTCGGACTCGGAGTCAGACTCGGACCCAGACTCGCACTGAGTTGCAGACCCGGACTCGACTGGGATCCACTGACATCCATCCATGTTGGACTTCATCTGTTGCCGTTGATTGGCAGGCAAACGGCGGAGAAAAAAGCTAGTGGAAATTGATTGGCAAAATGAAACATGGCCAACACATTGGGCTCATGTTTGCGATGGCAAAAATGCCTTCATTACAACGCGCAATGCGTAAAACGCAGGCCACGCATGCGCATTGCCTTCGGCTCTGGGACTCGAAGGAGATTCAGACTCCTCACGCAGGCCCCAAATCACGCAATCCTTGTGCACTCAAAGAAAATGTTTGCCTTTAAGGGGGGAGTTCTGATATATATCGTGTAGAGGTAGGACTTGGTAGGTGTTACTTTTCGTATAGTTTTTGCAATCTTTCTGCTTGATTTCTCATCCACTAAGTATAACCATTATTTTTCCCCGTGTAGCACCCAATCCCAAGACTCCACTATCTCCGTTTGTCACTGCAAAACCCCTTGTTAAGTGCATTTGGCTTTGAAATATATTGTGGCACAATTGAATTGTTAAGTGCCTGGCCTTCGGAGCGGGTTGCGTGTGAAAATTATAATTTCCTGACCAGTTCCAGAGCTGACCCCGGCAAGTACCAACTACCACAAAAAAAAAAAAAAAAGGGAAGGCAACCAAAGAAAAACCAGCACAGCAATGTTGTCAACAATTTGCAAAGGTTTTTTATATTTTATGTTGCTGCGGTATCGCAATCAACCACGCGTAGAAACATTTAAGTGGAAGGTAATTAAATTTCATTTTATGACCACTGGCCGAACGAAAAAAGGAAGGGAAATTGGTTGCGCCACGAAAACAAATAATGTTTTTAGCGCGGAAAGTGAAATTACTTGGACTAGAGCCAAGTGGAAAGAGTTGAAGAGGTTACCACCAAAATTGCCGCAAAAAAAGGCGCAAAATGCCGATTTCTCTTGCTCAGATTTCACCCCGAAATATTTTCAGGGAAAACCTTTAACGAGAACCTGTCCTGTGGACACCCTGCTGGCTAGCCAGTGGGTGTCAAAGGTGAAAGTTGCAATTGTTGCATAAGCAGATGATGCAACAACTGGCAAAGGACCCGGTACGGGGTCAGGTACTAGCCATAAAACTCGTAGAATTTCCAGAGCCGCCTACCTTGAGAACCACAAAGAAAATAGAGCAATTAACCTGGCCTACGTGCTCGGGGTTTGCACCAGGTTAAGTCGCCGTGGAAGGCAGGGAACACTGTCATTTGCTTAATTGCCTGTTAGTGTCAAAGATTATCTGGACTCGGTTCGCCGGCGAAATGGAAGCGACGGAACTGAGGTACTTCCCCCCGCCGATCAATTGCGTGAAAATGTCACAAAGTCAACACGTAATTGTCCAACATTAATTGAGGCCAAAAAGCTTAATTAATCAATTATCAAGCAATCTGAGGGAACGAAAAGTAAACTCAATAGAGACACTTGTGACGGGGAAGTTATAGAAAATCGATTGAAAGAAACTGTTACGGTTTTTAAATCAAGAGTTACTCTTCGATACACGAAGTAACAAAAGGATATCCGTAAATCGATAAGCAAAGTTTTCGGTATCTCTCCGCTGCGGTCTTAACCTCCTTTCGATTATGTGCCGTCGCATTAGCAGTGTCATCTTCATCTGCTGCCATGTGCTGCTCCCGTTTCATACTTTATTTACTTATTCAAATCGCCGAGAGCCTCCCCCGTTGCCCTTCCGTCTCTGACCCAGTCCCTCCTATCCCCCCACCGCTCTCCGTGGGACAGCATTCAACTTTGCCGCCTGACACTTTTCTGACAGCGACAAAAACTTTTGTTCTATTTTCCGCAACAGAAGCCGGCGTCGACGAGAAAACCCTCGACAGCCAGCCAACGCAGGCAAAGCAGGCGGGCAACATTGCAAAAATGCTAAAACAAAAGGCTGGAAAAAAGTCTATATGTAGCAGTGTAAGATGTGTAAGACGTATCTCACCCCCCAGCTCGTGGCGAATGTCATGACAGGCTCAGTGACTTCGGGACCCGGGACCAACTGAATTGCTGACTAACAGCCTGTCGCGAAATATGAGTCCATTTCGGCAAAAGAGATACCGCAGTGGAGAGTACTAAGTACAGTGAGTATTAGATAGGAAGGAAGGAGCTTAAGGGGTTTATTGTTTGTTTTTCATTTTTTTAATAATATTAATTTTGTTTTAAATGAAAAATTAACCTTTTTTACTGGCAACTATCTGTGTTTAATCGGTTATCTATTTGAGCCTCTATTAAAATTAAATATTTAAAAGTTACACAATTTTTAAATTACTTTAAATGTTGTTTGTTGTAAAATATATATATTTTTCTTTGTAATTTATTTAGTGCAAACTGAAAGGGCTTCCCTCTTCATAGTAGCAATGATGATATTGCCCCAGGGTCTGTGTATGTTCTCTAATCCCCTGCAGTATCCTGCTCCCGTTTGCTGGCTCCACTGTGCTGCGTGCACGTGCTTAAATACTTTGGCATTACCGCCGCCGCCCACTCTGGGCGACCCCCACGACCCCCGCTTCCCTTGGAAGTCTTCAGGATGTGACACAAAATGCCGCCATCGTCGCTGGCTGTCATCATTGTCTGCTTTAAAGATTACACAAAATATTTGTAAAAATACAAAACAGAACAAGCCACCGAGGCATCGAGGCACCGAGGGGAGAAGGTGCGGAAAAATAAACTCACAGCTTTACAAAAATAACAACTGCGGAGGCAGAACAACAACAGACAAAACGAAATCAAAGAAAAAACAACGCAACAAAATACTACAAAAAAATATAAGGAAAGACAAAAAAAAAAAGCAGAAAACTAGAAATACACGAAAATATTTACAAAATATTTTCCACTTCAACGAAATGGAAAACGCGACCGCCCCAGTAGCAGTCACCTTCCCAGCCAGTTTCCCTCTTCCGCTTTCAGCTTTCCCCTGTCCCCCAGTCCCTGCCACGCCCCCTCTCTCGCCAGCCCCTTCCCACACCACAGCTGCCGCCGCATAGCTTCTGGCTGCCTCGAGTTGACTTGGCTTTTGTCTGCTTTCCCATTACTCCACCGCCAGTCGCCAGCCGCCTCCTCATCGGGATGTCTGGCAATGGCTCGTTGGCTCCTCTCCTTATCCCCAGTGTTGAGGAAGACTATCGATTCTCCAGATTGCATAAAATCCCGAAAGTTTCATCGAAAATCGCTTTTATCGCAGGGTAATTGGTCTGCTTATTCTGGAATCTAAGATTAAGTTTGCGATTAAAGTTTAAGATAAGAAGTTAAAAATTTGTTTATGTTATTTTAGAGTATTCTAACTCCTTAGAGTTCAAGTAAAAAGTATTATATATTTTTTAATTATTTAAAAGTTATTAAATATATTAAAAAGCATTCTGGGTGCAAGGTTTATTTCCCTTGTGACTTCAAGCTTTAATTCCCCATTAAAAAAAATCTTAAAATTATTATTATGTTATAAAATTTATATAACCCTTTAAAGCAATTACACCTGCATATTAAAAAATAAAAAAATGTATAAAAAACTAGCTAAATATTAATAAAAAAGAAAGCCAATTAGTCAGCTCTTTTTCTCATCGCCTCAGCTTTGACGATGGCAGCGGCGCCAATTGCCAACGAGCGTGAAATGCCTTGGAAAAAAAACCTACAACAACTGCAACTGCACATAGCAACAATAAATACGGTAAAACAGAACCGAGTAACAACAAATTGTTTAACTGAACTTGACTGAGAAATCAGCGGGCTTGAAAAAAGAAAAGATGAGAAGGAAGAAGATTTTTCGCACAAAATGAGACAAAATGCTTCAGCAAACGAAAGTCGACAATTTTTATGGATATGGCATACATTTGTCGGCGTGAATATGTGTGTTTGTGGACAATTTTTTGCTCAATCTTAATTGGCAAACGAGTTTTTAATTGATTTTCCTTTTCGTGTTGCCTGCACTGACCCACAAAAGTGAAAACATAACTTGAGAAACTAAAGAAGATAAGAAAAGTTAGCTTAGAATATAATGAAGGAAAAAGGGTTTTTTTATTTGTAGAAAATGTAAACCAATTATAGAAAATTTTTCTATACAAAATATGGAGTTAAATCATTCATTAAACTCTTGCAAAATATTAACATTACTATTTAAATTCAGCTCAAAACGACCTTGTGACTTTTTCCCTCCCATAACCCCCATAAAAAAGTTAACCAAGCCACATTATACCACATACTACACAGTAATTTTCACTATATACAAAAATAACCTAATGCTCATCAAGTGTTAATCCCTTTTGGAGCATATATACCCCACTCATTGCCCCCGGGGGACTGGCAGCTCGTCCTCGGACTCCTCGACCATGATATGATAATTACATGGCGCCACAAAATAGAACCCAGGGAAAAGTGGCTGTGGAAATGGAAATGTGAAATTCATTTTCATTTAGCGCTGCCCGCAAACTTCAACGCCGTGGCGGTGGCCACTCAAAATATGAAATGGAAAATGTGTGAATATTTTATTTGCTTTCAGCCAAACTCCATTTTGCCCCATGCCCCACCCGTGAGGAGTGAGGCACATGTGGCAGCCGCAGCAGGAGCAACAGCAACAACCAGCCGTCGTGTCAATGTTAATTTAGTCAACGCCACAAAAAGAGCAAAAGCGAAACAATTCCATTGGGCATTGTTAGGCTAAGGCAACCACCTACTCGGACGAGAACCAAGCACCGCCAGCCGCCTGATTTCACATGTGGCTCTGTGTCAACTTTCATGAAATTAGTTGGCAACATGACGAGCTGCCAGGCAAATGTCGCCGTATCCGCCACGAACACACGCCCATTAGGACGAGGGCGTGGCAAGGCGAGGGGGAGGGGTGGTTCTTGTGCACGGTGAAAAATAATACTAAGACTTGCCATTAATTTAGAAACTATAATTAATCATGGCAGCTTTGTATCTGGGAACTTAGATATTCCATTTCGAATTTACAATTACAAAATATTAATTTTTTATAAATATAAATATGTTTGGAATTCTCTGTAGTATCAAATATATATTGAATACATTTTTTCTCAGTTAAAATTCAAAGATTTTGTAAAGGTTTTTACAACATTACTTTATAAAAATCAAAATATATTTTCATATAATCAAAATTACAATTTTCTCTCTCAGTGCATTAGGCTAGAAGTTTTGCCTAATGCGCAGCTGACATCGAGCCACCCAACCAACACCTTGGGCCAAAGTAGTTTTCGCTGTTTGGGAACCGAAAACCAGACCGAAACCGTGGTCCATGGGGATTATGCTCTCGCCGCTGTGTGCTCGAGCAGACAGCTCATATATCCATGTGCCGCACTGTACACGTGTTGCAACACCGCCGCAGAACGCAACTGAACGCAACTGAACGCACCACAGCGACCGTGTTGGCGGCGTTGCCTGCTAATTAAAAAATTCCCTCACCTCATCGCCACCCACGCCTCTCACTCTCATGTACACCCACCCCCTCTTCAGGGCCTGCCAGCCATTTAGTCTAATTATTACAAATGGTCGAGGGGCAGGGCCAACGAAAAAAACAAAACAGCCGAAAATTGCACAGAGAGTTTTCACGAAAATGCACTCACAAATTCATTAAAGTAATTAAATGGCCATTCAGAAGTGAGAAAACAACTCGGCGGCGGCTATTACAATTTAAATTCACAAACCTGTGAACAGTGGGGTAAAAGCTAGCAAAAAGATATTAGAATTTAAAAGGAAAATAGGAAAAGGAATAGGATTTTGAATAGAAAAATATGTTAATGAGAAATTAGGAGCTCATTTTGATAGATATTTTGTAAACTTAAAACTGCACCATTTTTTGAATGCTTTTCCCTTTTCAATGCAATAAAAGTTGTATCTTTTTTTGATCGATGTATAATTTTATTTCACTTTTAAATAAGATTTTTTATATTAAACCCACTGTCTGCTTCAGTTAGTTCCATTGAACTTTGCCGTTGTCTCAGGAAATCTGTTTTTCCTGCATTTTAACTTTGCCGTGACAAACACTAAACTCCCGCTCCTCATTTACTCCCCTCGCAACACCAACACTTTCCTGTTTAATCGATAAAAACATTTCAACTGCAATTTGGCTATCGCTTAGTGCGAACATTTAGCAGGACGAATGAGTAGCTGAGGAGGGAAACTACTTTGCAGATACAATATGGTTGGCAAACAGCCCCCGCACATAAGGATATATATATCACATCTGCTTTAACACAGGCTGAGATTTCAGTTCTCTCCTCTTGGCCCCATGGGAGAATTCAGAGCACAAGTCGAAGGAAAGGAGTTTCTTTTCTGCTTCACAGCAATCTGTGAAACATCGGGAATTTATATAAAAAATAAAATACTATTTAACAAAAATTTAAGATGAAATGATAATAAATTTAGCACTTAAAATAATTTTAGTTGTAATAAAAAAGAGTACTTTCTATAAATATATCTTTGATATTTATCAAGAAATATATTCGGCTTACTCATTCTGTATAAATAATTCTAAAATTAATCATTAAATCAAAGTAATACATATTTTCTTCTGTGCATAAGTGAATTTTGAGACCCTGAAGAAAAACTAAAAGAGGCCAGGCACTCAACCGATAAGGCTAGTCCAGTTTCAGCTTGGTCCTGGTCCTGCTCCTGACCAGCTGCCCATATGGATGAATACCAAATACTAAAGGCAGAAAAAAAGGAAAACAAAAAGGAGGCGGAGAACCGAAAATGGCATTAGAACATCGTAATCGCAGGCACCACGAAAACCGGGTGGATTTTTCCTCGATTTTTTTTTTCGTTCGAATGGGAAAAACAACCCCGACCAAAATGGGGTAAGTCTTTGCATGTGTGTGTTTGTGTGATTACTGTAGGGTGGTTTTCATTTCGCTAGGCTAAACTTATCCCATCTCCCGGTTATTGAAGTTTTCCTTTCGTTTTCCCGGCACGGAAAATTGCACACGCATTTAATTACATTGTTCGGAGGGTTAAGGGAATGAGATTGAAAAGAGTTACTCTACCATGAACTGTAGCTATTGAAGGGCCATTGGAAAAGCGTGGAAGATTTACCTGAAATGAGAGAAAAAATAAAATAAACATTAGAATAATGAAACACTAATTAAAGTTGCATGTATTTATAGCTCTTTTATTTCTATTAATTTAATTAATACTTTTCCAGACTATTTACAATTAGCCAATACATTTCCCCTGCTCCTTGGCAATTTCAAGCTCAATTGCCTTTCGATCCCAGCCAATTAAATCGTTGGCCAGCCTTAATTAAGAGTAAAGTCACTTGCAGGCACTCGCCAAGAACCTAACTCAATTCCAATTCCAATTCCGATTCCAAATTCGCAACGTGTTGATTAAAAGACCATAAAAATAATAAGCAGGCAGAAGGAGAAGCCGAGAAAAACACACATCAGCAACAGCAAAAGTCACAAGAGCGAAAAAAATTACTTAATTAGTTGGCCAGCAGCAGAAAGGAGCGAGAAAAAAAAAGTGTAAATTGAATGAAATATTCATGCGGAGATTGCTCGGCGACCCGAGAGTCCGTCCGTCCGTCCGTCCAGCATCCTTCGGTCCCCACCAAAATTGGCAAGTGCGAATGCCAGCCTGATGTTTTATTGAATTGAAAATCTCATTATCACCTTGCTGCATTCTTCGAATGCATTCGGGGGGGAGTCGCAGGGGGAACCTGGGCTTCGGACCAGTCAGGCCAACGCATTTGGCAGATACTCGCAGCTAATTATCGTAATTATTGCAAATTTACAAATTGATATGAAATTGATTAGTGCCCCTTGGACGTGGACGGCGAACTGGATGCTGGGGATACAGGTGCCACAGGTTCCCCCATCCTTGGCCACAAACAGGTTTACGTTGGCCTTAATGAAGATGCCAAGGTGGGGAGAAGGGGAGATTTTTCTTCTTGTTTTAAATATTGCAGAAATTTAAATAAAAATGGGCGTCTCTGATTTTAATATTCAAGAGCTGGAACTCTTAAATGTGTATGATTATTAATATTAATATTGAAAGTAATTTACGCAATTTGTGAAAATAATTGCTTAAAGAAATGAAGAAAGGCTTCTTTTATAAGCAAAATAAATGTAAAGCTCGACTTTTAAGAAAGTTTACCTAAAGAAAGTTTTTCAAAACTAAGAGGTAAAAGTATTCCTGGTGACTTTAATTTTACATTATTTATATTTAAGTTTTTATTCATATTTAGGGGATGTAACTCTTTTAAAAATATCCTCTAAACCCTCAAAAACTGGTAAAGAATAATCTAAAAATCTTTTCCGCTCTATATCAACTATGAAAGTCACTGTGAAAATCGCTCAATTTGTCCGTTCGACTGTCACATTGTTTGCCTCCAATGGCAGAGAAAGAGAAAGAACCGGCAAACTGTAAATTCTCATGGCGAGAACAAATTTTTCAATTAAGCCATTAATTCACTTCGCGCCACACAAATGCAAACACACACTCGCATTCGCACACTCGCACACACGGGCACTCCATCATTCCGCAGTGTGTTAAAGCTATCATCATCATCTTGATCATCATGAGCCATGAGCCACATCCTCCTCATCGTCGGTCCCCATCGCCGTCGTTCCTTCTGTCGCATTATTTTATTAAGCAACCGCGCTGCATCTCCATCTCTCCCTGGATTCATCTCAGCCCAATTGAAATGCCGCTCTTCCTCCGCGTTCGCTGCACATTTTGCCTGCTGTCCGCTTTTACGCAAATTTTATTCATGTTTGCCCCTTGTCTGTCCCTCAGACTCCGCGTGTCGCTTTGTTCGCCGTCCTTCTTGAGTTTAAAAATAATAAAAAAAAAAAAACAAAAAAATAAACAAGTTTACGAGTTTACTTTTTAAAGGAACTGGCGACAAGGGACTGAAAACGATACAATTTTCAGAATTTTGATTTGACTTTTAATATCAATTGATCAAAAGAGGGGATAAGAGAAGGGAATTTGAATTATTTAAAGATGGAAAAGTGTTTATTGTAATTGCCACAGATTATTAAATATGAAAATGTTTTAAGTAACATTAGGTTTCGAAATTTGAAAATCATTTTAAATCAAATTTTATTGTTTTGTAAAAAGCCAAGAAGATAAACTTAACAAATGGGACGGAATAATTTCTTAATTTCTTAGCTTTCTTAAATTTCTTTATGTTATTTAAAATATATATTTTCTAGTTATAAATATTAGTATTTATTTTTTAATTTTTAATCTTTGTTCCCTTGCATCATTACCTTCCACAACTTTGACCGCCGACCGTTACTAATTTTCAACACCTTTGCCATGAGCCCCCTGTTGGCCTCCCCCTCCCACTTCTAGCTGTCTCTGTCCCTCTCTCTTAGCCCGTCTCTTTTCGGCCACCACTGCGGGTTGCCTTGGCTGTCGCTGTCGTCGTCATATCGTCATACGCCCCGTGGGTGTTCATGCAAATGGTTTACTTTTCACCTGCTTCCTTTTGGCCAAAATGCCCCGCAAGGAAAACTATACAGCAAATGTACATATGTGTGTGTGTGTTTTCCACACAAACACACACATATGTACATATGTAGAGTGGCTATGCGTGCCGCTCGTTGTTGCTGTTGGTGGAAATTGCATGTTATTAGCCGCATACACGATCCCTTCCACTGATAACAAAACCATATTTTATTTTCAGTTTTTCTTATTTCCATTTTTTTTTTTTTATACAAAATTTGCGCGCTTAGACATTTTATTTGCCAATAACCAACGACCCACGAGCCACAGTCAAGGGGGCTGGGCGGGGTCTTAGTGAGGCCGCAACAGTGTCGCAGCATAATAAGAAGACATTACACCAACAAAGTAACAACAACGGTAGGCGAACAGGAGCAGTCGAGGGGGAGGTCTTTTGGCCTTGCGTGCTAACATGCAATTTCAATGTAACCAACCAAAAAATGGAGGGGGAAGAATGAGGGGGACGAATGAGGGGGGCCAGTTGGTAGTGAGAAAGAGGCAGAGCTGTAACACGTCTATAAAGAATTGTGAATAAATTTCTAAATAGCAACGGGACGTGGTGAAGAACAGTGGTGAGGATGAGGTCTTAATATACTGCAAAAATTATATTAATATTCAAATTACAAAACAAAAGAATCATTTACATATGAAAATTAATATAAAAGAGAATATTTAAAGGACATTCCAGAGATTATAACCAAGTTTTACATTTGTAAATCAGTTTAATTTAATAAAATCTTTATGAATCAGATATTTACAAGTCTTTTAAAATATCTTTTCATTTTATAATAATAATTTCCCTGATTCCTTAATTTTTACAATATTAAATACCCCATTTAAACCACTGTTCTCTTAACAGTAAACAAATATAACCATATAACGTATACGCCACGTGTAACGTCGACATATCTGGCAGTTGAGCGTTTCTTCTTTCTTTTTTTTGCCCCTCCCCTCTTGGATTTCCCCCTGACAACCAACAACCTCCCTCCGCCCCCTGCCATCAATATGCGTGGGTGAATATCCTGTGGAAAATCCTAACCGAAGCCGGCAAAACTTTTCTGTTTGTTTATCATTAAGACATTTTACACTTTACACGGTTGCCCTTATAATCTCCCTGCTGTCATATGTGGATACTATATGGGGGTCCTTGTATGTATCGCACATATATACACACACATACACAAAGTGTGCGAGTGTACAGGATATTGGCGTCGCCTGTCGCCGTTGGCTGTTTGTGTAAAGGATTACAAGGCGGCCACAAACAACTGCGACTGGTGACTGGTAACTGGTAACTGGTAACTGGGAAATGGTAACAGTGCTAACCAAACCCCGCTAACAAACTCCACCCCTCTCGTTCCCGCTTTGGCTAATTACAATAATTTTTCTAATGTTGCTGCGGCATAAATTTGTAACGTGACGTGGCGATAAGCATCTCTCTCTGCTCAGCGACGGAGTTCGTCGGGCCAGAAAACAACATGACAATTTCCAGAGCCTTGGAGCACGAACATGGAAGACCAACATGGAGTTGGCCAACCTGGACAAGGTGGCCACAAGCCGAACAAGCGAAGAGGTAGCAGGAGAAGCCCGGCCAGAAACAGAAACAGAAATGAAGGCAAAGCCAGACTCAGAGTCAGAGTCAGAGCCAGAGACGTGTGCAGCGATAGACATCAGGCGGATCGCTCGGATTGTTGTCAATCAGAGGCCTCAGCGAAGGCCTGCACTCGAAGAAAAAACGTACAAAAAAACTGTATATGATATGAAGAAATATTGGAAACTAAGTGGGACACCTTGAATAAAATTTTAAATATATATTAGATCATGTATGAGAACGGTTTTATGAATAATATCAACTGTAAACTCTTCAGTAGAGTTTAGTGTCTGGTAAATAAAACAAAAGGCATTTGCTCTTAATTAAAAATAAAATTATAATAATTAAATTAAAGCTTACTTAACAGACAACCCTCTGTTTTTCCAGCAGTGCCTTGTCTTCATTGAAAATGCGCAATAGGCGCCGCCATTGTCATAGCCTAAAGTGAACACTCTGCAGACCGCTCAATCGTCGTACCGCCATGGATCCATCTGTACCGCCAGACCCGTACCTCGTACCTCGTACCCACTCCCGCTCCCGTACCGCCCGAGAGTGTTGGCAATGTGCGCCGCCGGTGGCATTTAACCGCTGTAAATGAGTTTATCTGGCGCAATCAGCAATTTTCGGTATCCGCTTTTGTGATGTCGCTGCGCATGTGCAGTTGAATGTTAATTAATTGAAATGTACTCGAGCTTACAGCGGCGAAGACGACAGCGTCGCCACAGCAACAATGCCTGGACCCCTCCTGGCCCCCCAATGCTCCTCTTCCCCGCCCTCTTGGGGGCTCCCCATTGGCGATCGCGATCGCTGGGCGATAAGCAAATTGCAGGCGCTGCAGTTCAAAGGAAAACGACAATTATGCGCCGCACTCAGGTCTCGTTTTTTGTGAGTGTGTTTGTTGGATTTTTGTATTTTGGTTTACTTCTTGGACATTATCTGGCGAATCGAAACAAAAGCCTTGAATTGGGGCAGAGGTTCCTAAGAGAAAAAAAAATGGTGATCGGAATTGGAGAAGGAGAGTCGGGTCAAGGATAACCAAGTTGGCAATACAAATGAGTCACCAGCTTTGCCTTATTTAACTTGCTTATATTATTTTTTTTATAAAAAAGAAAAGTATTTATATTATATTCTATAAAAAAATCCCATAGAATCTTAGGTATTCCAGCGAATTAATAAAAATATTTAAGTCTGCATAAACATTCCTTTTCCATAGTCGCATTACATAATTCCCCTAAAGCCATGTCCTACTCCCACTTAACCCCATCCTGCCCACAACAATAAAAGCAGCAAAACATCACGGAGCCTACGTCCGCCGCTAATTAAGTTATTGGCTGCACGTTGGCAACTTGTTGCGGCATTTGGTTGACATTCGAGTGCAATTGACTTAATCCCCAGTAAGCTGTTGCCGTTGCTGTTGGCCAGACGGCGGAGTGCAGCTGCAGCTGCCAAAGCCACTGCAGTGGCTGCCCCAAAGGTGCACTATTGTGCACTCGCCTTATTTGTACCGACAACAGCGGCAACATCATCCACAACAACGTTGTGCAGCAGTTGCACAGTTGCAGCAACAGCAGCAACAGCAGCAGCAGCAGCAGCAACATGAGTCGGTGGATCTGCGTCGGCGGCTCCTCCTCCTCCTCCTCCTCGGTCTTGTATGTTAATTTGTTTTGGGATCTCCTCGCCGGCGTCTAGTTGGGCGCGTGTCATCATTAACGTGGCCAGCAACGACTCCTCGAGCTCCTCTCCAGCCATTGTTGCCGACTGCCCTTTCACATTGTTCCTGTTGTAACTTGGCCGAAAGGAGGCAACAACAATGGCAGCCGCCTTAATGGAAAGGCTAACACCCGCGGCAACAACAAATGCCAACAAGATCGGGGAGATCGGGATAGCGACAGTTGCCAGTGACCCAAAAAAGAATAGGGATACAGGGAATGAACTAATGGAATGAGTTGGGAAAATATATACAAAGGAATTAGAAATTTAAACAGAAGGCAGCATGAAAAGGGAGTCTTAAACTTCTTGTTTTTTAACTATGTATAAACCTTTTTAAAATACTTTTATATAATTAAATTCAATTTAAATTTCCTGGATTACTCATTAACATTTATTTCTTTTACTTTATCTCGCTTTAAATAATTATGCCACCTAAAACATAAAGCCAGACTTTAAGCGTCGATCTTTCGAGCAACCCGATCGCCCATAAAGCTTCGTCGCAACCTCTCCCACATTTGATAAATCTACAAATCAAGAGCTTTAAATTAAGGCAAATTGATGACTATTCGTGGGCCAAGAGTCGAAATCAATGGGAACTAGTTGGCTGACTCAAAATCTGGGCCAGCGCCGCAGAAATAGCGAATTAAGATCGGCGAAAAAATCCGCGAATATACAAAAATATCGAAAAGATCTTCCCAAGCTGCCGCCGGCGCTTTGATTAAGCGCTGTGACATTTCTATCGCTCGAAAGAAAGAGGGGGGCTCCAAGGCGGGGAAACTGAAACAGAAATTGAAATTGAAATTAATGCCAGATTGATGGCAATCGCCGGACGATGTCGCTTGTCGTTCCATATTAATGGACACCGAGAGCGACGGAGATTATCTGGCCACAGTCTTTGATCTTGGGGAGTCAGAGTCATGCAAATGGCTCCCATTGAAGCGATTTTATCATAAAGCCAAGTGAAGCGCATAAAATTTGTAAACTAATTGCGATGCCAAAGTGCAGCTGACAACTGCATATCGCGGTCTATATTTGTGTGTGTGTGTGAGGAAGATACTTTTGTTATCGGGCGACAGGTGACAGGGACAGGTTCATTATAAAGCATTTAAGAAGTGGTGTGTATGATAAATTTGATAACTTTTAAAATTAAATAATACTTTCAGATAAATAGTTTTGATTAGTTTACAATTTTAAGCTTTAGATACTTCTATAAATTTATAATTTCAGTAAGCATAATCTTCAGAAATGTATAAATAAATACCTCCCTTAAATAATTTTATCCCAAACTAATAGAAAGCCAATTCAAATGCCAAAATGCAGCTGACAACTGCACTTACAGACATGTCCCTCAGTATCTGGGCGGTGCTTTTGTTAGGGAGCGAGAGCTTATCGGACGACAGGTGACAGTGACAGCTTCATTATAAAGCAATTAGAAGGCTTTATGGCAAAATTAATTTTTAATACAGCGCCCGGGCGAAAACTGCAAGTGACAGGAGTCACATGGGGACACAAAGGACACCCACACGGCGGGGCACACAAGCCCAACTTTGGCTGACAGCCTGCACTTGTCTGTCTGTCCATATACCTACATACTATATGTGTAATATATATGTAAGGTATGTATGGTAAGGTCTGAAGTCGAGTGTTGTTGGAGTGCGTGTGTTATTCAATATAACAGCATGTTGAACAGCAGTAACAACAAGCAACTGCAGCGACTCGAGAGCACGCTGCAAAATCTAACGAATATGTAAACGATATGCTAGAAAAATGTCAGTCAAACTGTCGCTTCCAACACACGCGCAGCAGCAGCAGCAGCAACAGCAACTGCAGCAGACTCAACATGCTAGGCAGCAACAACATTTAGTCACTTGATGCTTATATTGAAAATTGTTTTCTGCATTGCATTTTGCAGTAGTTGCATCCGACTTTACTGCTACAATGCAGTTCAAGAAATAAAAAAAATAAACTTCGACTCAAAAATGATTAGAATAAATAAATATAAAAATTTTGAGGTGCATATGTATCTATTTTTTTAAATTTTGAATAGAGGGTAAGGAGTCATTAAATATAGTCAAGAACTAATTAAACCCTTTAAAGAAAGGAATCCTCTTTTCGTATCCCTTGTGAAACCATTCATTTAGATAAATTATTAACAACAACCAATATTTTTTATAGTTATTCCATTAATGATTATTAATTTAAGGAATTTAGCATTGCTATTATTTCTTAAAGCTTAATTATAATGCCTTGAAGTCAAGATAAATCTGCATGAAACTGTGTTAATTTGGAGTACAACATCTAATCTAATTTTGACCAAATTTTCTATAACAATACTACTTCATTCGTTTTATTATTTATTTTATAACTACTATTTTTCACAGTGCACTCATAGTTCACCTCAGTTTTGATCAGACTGCTCGACAGAACCAGCTGTAGTCGAGGCTCTGGGGCAGGCAGACGACGACGACGAGCAGAATGAAAAAAATAACGAAAAAATAAACACATTTATGGAAATTTATTCATAGAACTTATGAAACCGATAGACAACAACAGCAACAACGGTGGAAAAAGCGGCTGTCTGACGGGGTCCCACAAGTCGGCCTGCCGCCCCCCGAGAAGGCCCCCCCTTCCCTTGGACCAACTGCCACCAGCACCGTTGGTGGCTTGTGAGCCTGGTTTAGTTTCGCCAAACAGTTGGCAATTTTTTTCTCTCTTTCTATTTTTTACAGATTTTTCGTTTAGTATATATCGTGTTGGTGCCCCACAGCCTTGGGTTTTCAGGGAGAACGAGAGGGTGGAGCGGGCTTTGTGCAACGGGAGGCGTTGAAATGATTGCCACAGCATGTTATATTTACTATATAAATATGCGCGAGAGCAACAAAGAGATTGTTTTTTATCTGCCTCGGAATTGTTTGCTCAATGAAAGTGCCGGACAAATAAACAACATAGTGGGAAATGCAATTTGTTGATGATTTCATAAAGGGAAATGCCACCAGACCGGGCAAATGTGTAAATTGCTGCGAAAAGCTTGCTACATTTTTAAGTGAATTTCCGCGAAATACATTTTTAATTTAATATTTTTGGGAATTTTTATCAAAAGTAATTAGGAAATCTTATTCTTTGGAAATTCATATCTAAATAATAAAATGAACTCATTGACTATATATTAAATCAAATACATATATTCAAAACTAAGCATTTTGTAAATGCTGTAAATTATAGAAAATATTTCATTTGTATTATTCATAAAATAAATTCTTTATTTTGACCTTTTAAAAACAACAAAAGTCGGTTTCCAAGCATAATCAGAGGCTTACATCAGCTTGAAATATAATTTGCAGTTAATAAATACAGTTTTTAAGTTATTCTTGAATCGGCGAGTCTAAAAATATACCCCAATCGTTTAATCAAAACAGTGTACGATGAAAATCTTGGTTTTGATAAATAACCAGAGAATTTCCCGGCTCTCATTATTCGCTCAAAACATTGAAAATTCTTGTAATTTTTCATGTTTTTTTTTTTATTTGCACTGGCAATTAAATTAATTGTTACTTGAATACTTTAACGCCATTCAGCGGCACATCATTATTAAACCACTACACGGGCACTGCGTGAGTGTGTGTGCGAACATATTCATATGCCAGATGAGAGAAAACTAAAAAATATGCGCGAAATATGAGCGAGAAATGATTTATGGCCATTGGCAATTGCAGCTGAGTGGAAAAGAGAGGGGCCGATGTTGTTGGGAAGTGTGTGGGATAAGAACGAAAATTGGGGAATGGCCTGCCTCCATCTCACTCTCCCCTTCACCTCTGTTTCTCTCTCTGTAGGTCTTATCAGCCATCGCTGCATCTGCATGCGCTAATTATTTCATATGTTTTCTAGCTATCCCGTTCTTATTCTGTACGTCCCACTCTGTCTGCCATGGGAACTGTCATGAATTACAGGTGAAAATGTTACGATTTTCATTTTGTACAAATTTTAGGCGCTTAGAAAACAACTTGTTTGATTATCGAGAGACATGAATTCGAGTTATGGAAAGTGCACTTTTCAAAAATGTTGAAAATGGAATATTAAGAAATTTTATAAAATAACTAAATTAACTTGATCAAAACTCTAAAGTACAATTCTTAAACATTTACTACATATTTAGGAATATATTACACTGATCTCCATATATTTTCCTCTCTGTTCTGAGGCTAATTTGTTTTGTAAAACGACGACGAGCAAGCCGGGAAAGATTTATGAACTGCTTTAATGATCTAATTAAATTGCAACTAGCCGTAAATATCATTCGACGAACCCCATCTCGGGGCAATAGCTATCTCCTCTCCCCGATCGGCTGGCATTATTCTACGCCATAAATCATCGGGCTGCAAGTGCAGCTCTCACTCTCTCTATGGGAAATATATATGGTAGTAGTGATTCTGATTCAGGTTCACTCTTTCTGATTACATTGAATTATCGACATGCGTTTATGCAAATTAATTTGATTATCCACCATTATCTGTTCGACGTTTTGGCATATCATTGTTTTAGGCGGATTGAATGAAAACTTAATTGGTTTATGGATACTGACTGGGTTCATTTATATTAATTGTGTGGGACAACAGACTGTGACAGTATTGAAACTAGAAGATTTTTAAAATTTAACTCGAAAATTTGTCTATAAAATTTTTATATTTAAAGTCAAGTACACCTTTCCAAGAAAATATTTATATATTTCGGTTTAATAACTTATGTTTATAGCCGAAATTATATATTTTTATTTGATTTCCAAAAAAAATATAAGTACTACATTATCAGTGATTTTCTAGAAATTGCAATCTTTATCAAAAACATTATAATATTCTAAGATTTTTGTATTGCTGATTTGTTTTCATTTTCTTACCTTAGTTTTCTGTGATTGTTTTCGTGTCTTTTTATCGATATATATAAAGTTGTTGTTGTGTAAAAATCGGTGCCCAAAATATATATTTATATTCATGTATATTTATATTTACTCGTGTGTACTTTGCTCAGCTAAAATATTCATTGATGTTCCTCTCGCTCTCACTATATACACACAATATTGTTGTTTCCGCGTTTACTTAAACTTTTGCGTTATATATTTTTATATATTTAATATCACAATTTCTTTTTTAAAAACGTAGACGTTTCGTAAGATTTACACTTAGATTATTACTTAGCATTTAGTTTTATGTTAGGTCGTTAAATATATATGTACAATCACAATTTAGGCGAACTAAGCATATTTATGTGGAAACGATGCGAATGTTTTGAGATTGGGCTTGAGTTACTGTTTCTGTTTTTGTTATTAATATTTTTGTTGTCGTTTTTACACTCGTTGCTGCTGCTGATGATGAACTTTTTGAATCTCTTGAGATTTTGCAAACGATACAAAAGCAAAATTAATAGAAACCGCGCCACCACGATGGCAATAAGGACGATAAACGAAAGGACGAGAAGATGCAAACGCAAATAATTTCGATGTTGGCGCGACGCTTTGCGTTTTCTACCCATAAACACAGAGGTATCTGGGTCTCCGTTCATACAGTTCGAAATCAGAAATCAGAAATCGAATTCAGATTCAATTTGCCATGGACCGACGTCGTCCTCCTGTCCTTATCAGCATGGATTTCTTATCGGCGAAGAACCCAGCGAAAAAAAAATTGGCAATCTCGTCTTGTCTCTCCTCCGCAGCCTTAAAGTTCAATGTTGTGCTGCCTGCCGGGCCGATCTGATAAGCGCCCTATATAATAATAATATGCGAGGAGGGCCTATACTTTGCAGCCCAAAACGATGAAGAAATTAATTCGGTGTTGTGCTGACACGCGCGATTTTCGGCGAATTTTCCATGTCATTTTCAGGCGGCTCCACCACGCGACACTTGGCGCCCGCACATTTTGCGCCAAAATATTTGCGAAAAGGTCGCTTATGTCACTATTATCTTGTTCTTATTCTCTCCTTTTATTGTTTGTTGTTTTGCTTATTCCTGGGGTCCTAAAGGCGGCGAAAAACAAGAAACCGAGTCGAGTCGACTTTACGAATTTATTTCTGTATTTATTCGGGATTCCTTTATCGTATTTTATTTATATTTCTGGACCGCTGGAGTGTATTTTTACGTCCGATTCTTTTGGGAATCTGGGAGGGAACCAAACCAAATCGAACGGAACGGAACTGAACGCGAGAAACGACGGCGGAACCGAGAACCCAGTGCGAAACGAGCGAAAAGGCGGCGGCACGTCTATTTGGCACGTCCATTCATTCACAACTGAACCGCCACAACCGAACCGCCAGCCAGTGAATCCCAATGAGCCGGGCTCGTAAACATTCGCCCGCTGTGTTGCTGAGTTGCCTGCTGCCAGCAACATGTTGCCCTCGTCCGGCCCAGCAGCAACATCTCGCATCGCTTCGCTGACGAATGAGCGGGCGAGTCGTCGAAGGCAGCAGCAGCAACAGCAGCAGCAACACAGCCACTCAGCAACCAACGAAAATGATAAATGGCGGCATTGTTTTTGTGAAAACACACACACGCACACCCGGTGGCTGAAGGGGAGGAAACAGTGTTGGGCGGATAGTTAGGGGTAATCGTTTATAGTATTTAATTGAGTATGAGACTGTCCGAATAAGAGAAGTTTAAACAAAACCTATCTATCTATCTATCTATCTATCTATCTATCTATCTATCTATCTATCTATCCATCTATCTATCTATCTATCTATCAATCTAATTGTTCTATCTTATCTAATTGTTTTATCTTATCTAATTATCCAGGTTGTTATGTAGGCTTATTTTGCATTTCCATGAATTAAATAAGATTTTGCTCTAAATTATAAATAAATTTCTTAAGCAGCTCCTATTTATTTTCCAGCACTGTGCTCACTGCCAACATATGTTGCCAGGCAACTCAGAATGTTGCTGGCGAATGTTGCGCGCGCTTCGCAAACTTGTTGGCCCAATGTTGCCGGCGTGCAAATGAAGTAATAATCGAAATAATTACATTCAAATGGCAGAAGTTACAAGCAGCGCTTGTCCATTTATAAGCGGGCATAAATTAAATGCACATTTAAAGCAAATCAAGAGGGAATATTAATAGATTCCATGGAATATCAATGATAACTAAATAATCAAGAGCTTTTCACACGGAAATTCAAATTTTTAGATACAAATTCTTTGTCGTTTTCGGATTGGCGCTTTGACTATGTGCCGATAATTGCTGCCATGAATATATAATAATTCAGAAGAACCAAAGGGTGAGGAGTTATGTTTGTTTAGTAGCCAGGAAACCCTTTTTCAGTATTTTTTTTTTTTTATTTATGCGAACAGGCTGAACTTGAATTTGATTTTTGTTGTTGTTTTTTCGGGCAGCAACAACATAATCACAAAAATTACCGCCATGCATATGAAATACAAATATCCCCCTCTCGGAATTCCCCCCTTCAAAGCGCACGCAACAAACACAGAAAAAAAATAAAAACGGAGAAAAAAGATTTATTGCTTTTGGCGGCGCAATTGTTGTTGCCGCTTCTGCAGAGTAAAAGGAATATTTACAGGGCCCGCTCGATAAAGTGAATTAACTGAAGGAGTAACAAATATTATTTAAGTTACAAGTATTAAACAGTTCTCATTTTTAAAGGTTTTTTTACTTAATTATTTAAAAAAGAAAGAAACAAAATTGTATAATAATATATGGCACCACTAATTCATAAATACAGATTTAAATTCGATTTAAAATATCTATATTTTTTGCTTAAACGTTCCAGTAAAAATATTGAAGTTACTATCTTTCAATCGCTGAAATCCCCAACGTTTTCTAGACTAGCAAGCTAAGTAAAAATTATTATTCTCATATCCTTTCCTTCCCCTCAAATCCATTTAACACTGTCCATTAAACAAGGTGTTTACTGTACTTAGTAAAAAGTTGAGCCACAATTGAAAGTGAAAAGCGTGGAAACGGGGAAGTCATCGAGAGTGTCGTCGGTCAGTGAACGCCGTCGGCTAAGGACCTTCTCGGCTGCTCTTTCCCTTTCTTATTGTCCTCTCCTTGCCTCAATCCAGCGGTATGGCTTCATTATGCCCGAAGGTCCTGTTTCTCGTCCTGCATTCAAATCTATATCAGATTTTTCAATATCCCTTTGCATATATTTAAGCGCTAATTGCGTGAAGCCATAAATCTAAACTCTGTTTTTTATTCAGACAGAGCATGGCATGAGGGGGCATTGCTCGCGTTGATAACTTCATTTAATGCATTTGCAACGCACCAACAACTTGCAACAGTTGTGGTTGTCGCTCTTTTCTTATTACTTTTGGTTGATTTTCTTAGATCTGCCTCGGGGATCTAGGAATCTCTAGGAGGAACGCGAAAGAAGTTGAAGAAGAATATTACCCCTGAATCCCTTTTAGGATATATTTAATTTTTTAAGACACACTTTTAATTATTAAAAGTAACGTTTTTATGAAAATAAACCAGAAAATATCAGAACCCCTTCCTAAAATGTATCAAAGCCTCTGATTCGCGCTAATTTAATTTATTTCGGCATCTGTTTCGAGCACATTTAACATCCATTAAGCGAGGCAATTCTCTTGATTGCACTCGCACATCCTTGTGCGTGCACCCTCCCTAATGCACTGCCTCATCTCCCCCGAATAAGGGCACACCCTCATCCTGCATATCCTCCTTCCAGCCCCGTTCCCCTCGAGTTTCAAAGCGGGACGTCATTAGCCATATCCTGCTGCCAGCAAGAAGCTGTCCTGGACAATGGCCAATGACGTATCAAAAACAATTCTCGCCGCAAAATCCGTTGAATTGAAATTTCAACTTAGGGAAAAGGGTCCATTTCCACCGAAACCCCTCTCTAAATCTCCACCCTCTCCCTCTCTCTCCGTACGACGAGGACGACCCACTGCTGTCAGGCCAAAAGCTGACAAAGACGAAAATCAAAAACGTTACGTGGTCCTGGCAGCATCCACTCTAGGACTCGAAATTAGAGCCTCCCATGCAACTGCTAATGGGAGCACAAACACACACACACACCCGAGGCACACACAGTCTCTGCCACCGACTAAAACCTACAGTCACTTAGGCATTTCCACAGTCAAGGGCAAGGAAATAGTAAACATTAAGAGTAAAGAATAAAATAAAATTGAAAGCATTGCAGAAAATCAATTCTAAGCGCCAAGAAATGGATCCAAAATGTAATGTACATTTTGTATACCTTCCAGAGAACTTAAGTATCTTTTAAAATATTATAAAAATATTTAAAAAACTGTCTTAACAGTCATTGGGAATCTATACGTTTAGTATTCATTGGATACAAAAAATACATAAGGAGTTTTGGTATAGTTTGCTATATTTTTTGCATAGTTAAAGCTTTTATAAAATATTATCCTTCGTTGCTGTATTTTAATCTGTAATACAGGAATGATAAAAGGATGTACAATTTAAAGATAAAATTATAACTTTTTGGCTTTTAATTGTCATAAAGAATACATACATGATATTAATAACCTCCTACCGATAAATTTATATCACTAATATTCCCATGAATTCAAGGGATCTTTAAATATAATTTAAATGTTATTAAAATCTAGAATCTCTTCGTTGCTTTAAAATAATAATAGTAATAATTAAAATTTACTCTACACAAAGAACTCCCACTTTTCATGTGCTAATTCCTTGCCCTGATCTGTGGATATCCCGCATCCATATCCAGTCTAGCGGAGGGCGAGACCGAGAGCGAGTTGACTGGCAAAAGATATTCCAAACTCCCATATCCGATCCGCACACACACACACACACACACACACAGATACAGCCGCACACAATCGCAGATTCCGGCTCGCATATGAGTATTGAACGACGAAATGAAACGCACATAAATCAAAATGGCCGGACAGCGGGCCCAGCGACGGGTCGTCGGTCGTCGGTCGACGGTTGAGAAGGACGTCGCTGCCGCTCGCTCTCCGTTTTAGACTGACAGGCGGACTCTGCTCTGGCGCAGAGTTAAGGGGAGGGGGTGCGGCGGAAAACCCTGGGCGCGAAGGGAGAAGGGCCAACTTTTTGGGCGAACGGGAAATGAAACTGAAAAGGGAAAGGAAACGGCGTTTTGCTGCCGCTATTCTGCTGCTGCCGCCGCTCTGCTAACGGTTGCTGCGTGGCAAGGGCTAGGGGAGTGGCGGGCCGGTCGCTCGGCCAGGGGGTGGTGGCGACCCGAGGGGGTGGTGCGGGCCATGGCTGAGTGCGCGCTGCTGAACAAATGAAATGACGACGGGTTGACTGCCTGTCAAAAGAACAAACATGGGCGCACAAGCCTCTGCCGCTGCCTCAGCCGACGTCGCTGCTAATCACTGAAAAAAAACTATTGGGTTTCCCAATACCTTACAATACTTATACAATAGTGGTGGCCAAGGATAAACATTACCACTTATATATTATATAGAATATAATTTTCCATAAAATGTTTCAACTCCTTTTATGTTATTATTATTATTAAAAATATTATGTAATGTTAAAATTTCTTTCAGTGCAGTCGCCATAGGAAATCAAATGAAATGAAATGCACACATGACGAAACAAAAGCCAAAGCCAAAAAACACAAAACACAGAACCGAAAACAACAGAAGCGGCTGAAACCAAAAACAAAAAAACAAGAAGAAAAAATTATCAACCCGAAAGGCCGCTGGCAACGGCAAACAACGAAAGCAAAACAAAAGCTCGCAAATAAGCACAAAAAGGAAGCCGGCAGAAGCCATCATTGTAATCATCACCAGAGGAGGGTTAAGGCCCGGGAGGGTGCGGGGCAGGACCAGCAGGAAGAGCTGGCAAGAAGCAGCAGCAGCAACAGGAACGGAACAGCGGGCAGCCCCAATCCTGACAGCCTCTGCCTGTGTGTGCGTGTGTGGGGGGTGGGAGTTGGTTAAGGGACCAAAGTGGGCAACAGGGGGTTAAAGCCTACTGCTGGTCACATTTGCGGCTGCGTCCTTTGCCCGCTGAATATTAATTAAGGCTAATAGAATTGTTAGGCAATAGGAAATATTGGCCAACTACAATTGGGAATTTGATAGGGATGTTTGAAAATTTAAATTGTGAAATTGGAAAAATATTTAATTAATTTTTATTTATGTTGGAATATGTGAAATTTACTTAAGGAATTTGTGTGATATTTTAAAGATAATATTATAATTCTAATTATTAGTATTTATTACAAATTATAAGATTTACATTTAACCATTGAAATATATTTAAAACAGTTTTAAAATCAATATAAATTTTAAATTAAAGCAAATAGCAACATATATTTTATATTATTGTGATTCTACTTTCTTGAATATTTTTAATATAATTATTTATATCCCCAAATAATATACCTTTCCCAAATTCCACCAATTAACACTCAATTCCTTTGATCCTCGCACCCACAAAGAAGGCCGAACACAAGTCAACCGAGATGATTACACCGAATTACAGGCCGCACCTGTCATCGATCCAGCCACTACTTCACCCCTCCAACAAATTTCCGCTGAAAAATTTAACAAATAATTCAGAGAGAGGGAAGGAGAAAGAGCCATGGAACACGCCCCCGTGTAAGTCCGAAAACATCAAGTGGAAATTGAAATGTTTCCATTGTTACGAATATCAATTTCGACATTTTTCAAAGACAGCAAAGGCACGAAAAAAACGAAGGAAAACAGCAGAAGGACACGAGAAGAAGGGGCTGGACATGCGGCAGTGTCCTGTCCTGTCCTGTTCCTTGTTCCTGCCTGGCCCTGCTGGTGTTGGCAACGCACATGTTCCAATCTAGGCGCACAAAAACTGTACATGAAATGATTACCCGAACCGGAGAAAAAAATAGAATAGAATTTCAATTTTAGAAACGTGTTTCCAGAGGGTGAAACAAAAAAATGACACGAGATGGAAAATGGGAACTGGGAAAATTTTGTTTCGAAACAAGAGAAGCGCATTTTTCCGGAGGGCCGACTTGACTTGTCTTTGCCGGATTTTTGGACACTTTCTAGTGCGTGTGTTTTCGGGAGGCAAAAGCACCCGCGAAAAAGGCAGGCAGGAACTGGAACCGAAACATGGCAACACGGACACGGACACGGACAATGACGGATGAGTGCTGTCATTATGGCGGCAGCGACGAGGGCTGAAGGGTGTCTAAAATCGAGCTGACGAACTGTCACTCACTCACCCACCCCCGTTTCCCTTTTCGCCACTGCCACTGGAGAGATTTTGTGGCATCTGGAATGGCGTCTGTCCGCCCGCCACAAAAGAGGGAGGATTTTCTCGGCGCAGCGCAGCGCCTCAGATTGATTGCTCTCAAAATGGATAAACCGGAAGGCCGGAAAGGCAACATGGCCGCCAATGCCAGCATCCCTGGATTAATATTCATAAATACAAGACACAAAAGGTGCAAAACTGGCAACCGGAAAATGGAAAATGTTAATCGTTGGCCACGCACTCAAGTTGAAAGCGCACGCGGTCTGGTATGGAAATGCCGCTGTCTGGCTTAAAGTTTTTCCCTTTCCACAGCTCACAAACAATTTAACCAAATTCCAAAAATGTATTCATGGGGCTGGGGGTTGCTTCAAGAAGAACCAAAAATTTAATTGGTTGCGCTTGAGATACACTCAGATGAGTTGAAGTTGAACAATGCCTAATGGGTTATTCTTCTCATGGGAATCGGAGTTGGGCAGGGGTTATCTGATAAAGTTATGGCCAAGAAGCAGATCAAGATCGAAAGTCTTACCAGAAGAAAAGTATACTCTAGAGGGAAGAGTAGAATAGATAGAGGTTTAAGCCTTAAGCCTTACCTGTAACGAAAGAGAAAAGGAAATACAATTAGTAGTTATTTATTTTAAAATACTTTCTTATTTTAAACCTAATTCAATATCATTGCTAGAATGCTAAGTATTCCACATAACTTAAGCTTTGAAAACAGTAAAATCTCTATCTGTTCAAAGTCCAAGAAACCGAACAATGAATATCTCTTACTTTTAAGAAAATCTCGCTTAATTTGCACTTAAAAATTCGTCACACGCCTACACGTGACCCAGGGAAATGAAACAGGAAGGACACCCCGTTAAAAGCCCTTCTGGAGCAACCCCTTAGCCATCTTTCCCATCGCCTAATGAATCATTGAGCCAAAAATCAGTTCGAGAAAAACTTCAACCCAAAACGACGCAGAAACAACAACAGACTGGGGCGGAAAATGGTCAACTTTCACAGGGGAACTGCGGACAGAGGGGTCCTTTGTCCTTGGGGGAGGGGATTTTGGCAGGAGCTGGAACCCGTGCCATACATGAGTTACAATATTTTTCAATTAGAAATTACTCTGTTGAAAGTAATTCGATTATTTTCACTCGGCAGGCGACACGACTGCCAACTGCCTCTGGCCGGTTGCCGTTGTCAGCTTCCGCTGGGCGCAGGATTCAGGAGCCAGGACCTCCCAGTAACAACTCTCCACAGAAACGGGCCAACCAAAGCTACAGCAAAAAAAAAAGATGCAGGCAAAAATGTTTGCGAACAATTTTCGATTGGCGCCGCCGCCAAAAGGTAAGGGAAAATATATATATATTGTATGTTCTGTTCCTGTTGAGTTTTCAATTTCTTTTCATTTCCCACTCCCCCAAAAATAAATTTATTTTTGCTGAAAATGGAAAATCTGCTGCTGACAAAGTTAACAGTTGCCGGATAATGATTTTTCCGTCGTAAAAAAAGAACAATAAAATATCACTTGTTAAAGAGCCAGTTATGAGAACTTAATCAGGCATTCCCCTACGAGATCATTTAGAGGGAACAAGGAGCCCCTTTTGAAGGCCCTTCAATCGTAATCGCTGATCGGCGTCCATCGTTCATTCGTTACAAATGTCTCTGGCACTTCATAAAACAAATTTATGAACTCGCCGCACTCGAGCATTGATCTCGACATCTTCATCAGGTGATCCGGATTCAGCACGAATGTGTCCCCGCAGGAAACACTCGAAGAAAATGGTGAGCAAACACTTTTAAGAAAATAATTATGAAGGGAAAAATGTAGCTAAAAAAAAGTTTAATTGTAAAATGCTATAGGAATCTATTTACTATTATATCTTGGGTCTAACTTGTTCTACAAAAGACCCTTATCGCGATTCAATAAATTATGTATTCTTAATATTTAATTCTTAAGAAACTTCCTTATTTTTAAGGAATATTGTTCTTAATATTCCGTCAGTATTTATTCCCAGTGCACTTGCCTTGTTATAACTCAATTGTTTGATCCAAATTCCATGCAATTGCTCCCCTGGTTACCCATTGTGGCCGGCCTTTTCTTTGGCTGGCACAACTGGCCGAGACAGAGCTCCTTCTTGGCCAAAGTCGGACTCTGGGCTAATGAATTTAATGCAACTTTCGGCCGCCTCTGTTGCTGCATTCGCCAGCGTTTCTGTCTTCCGTCTCTGTTTCTGTCTTTGTTTTTGCTGACTTTCCTTAACCATTTGTGTCTGACGTTTTTGCGCACGAGTTATGCGTATTTATGATATACGTAGTACGTTTTTCTGGGTCCCCGCTCCAAAGCCTGAGGTCTGAGGTCCGAGTCTGGGTCTGAGTCCGAGTCCGAGCCGAGGTCTGGGATCTGCGCATGCACGGGATGCCGGGTTAACCTGTTGCGTTGCTGTCGCTCTTTTTGCGCCTCATTGTTAGCCGGGTTTTCAGTTGGCCGACGGCGACCGGTTTGTGACATTTTCTTGTAAGCCACGCACCTACAAGTCAAATTTATCTCGCTCATTGCGGAATGAAGTTGTTACAGTTTTTCCTCCCCGATCCGATACGTTTTGATCTGATCCCTGAGTTGAGTTGATTTTCGATTGTCACACAATTGTGACATGAAATGACGCAATTCACAAGTTATGCCCCGATGCCCCTTATCTTGGTACCAAGACAAGATAATCAAGATCTAGTCTTGGGTTTGAGCAGTTTTTTATCAGATTTTTATATTATTTACATACAAATGGAGGCTTTATAAATTAATACAAAAAATATATAAAAAGCGGCTCATAGCTTTGGGGCACATCCTAACCTCTGTTATCCTCAATTTTTGTGACTTGGCAAGCCAACCCGAAATTGCAACCCTTGGCCCTTGGCCATGACTGACCAACATGGTAATCCAATTTGGCCAGGCCACTTCCTGGAACCTCTCGCTGCTCCCATTTCGAGTTCAAATCGATTCATTAAAATCGTGGCAAGGGATCGATTTTTGGACACACAAAGAGAATAAATCGAATCGACCAGACGCCAACCCATAATCAAATCCCGGACATACACACACATATATATTTATACATATAGATAGACCCAGCCTGAGCCCGAGGAGCTCGCAGCTTGTGGTAATTTTGTGGGCGTTCTTCCTTAGATTAGGTCAGGGAACGTGCTTTGAATAGGGACCCCTCTTCTAAGTCGTCTAAGCCGTATCAGGAACCGAATCAGAATCAGAATCAGAATCGACGCTGCTGTTGGTTGTCCTTCCTGCGTGCGTGCGAATCAGTTAAACTCGTTCCCAGGGAGGCAGCAGAGGGGACGGTGACTCGACTCCGGCTGGACACATGGCCATCTCCTGTTGGCCCAATATATGCATGCGGCGCACATAAATCACTGTCAACCATAATCATTTAAAATCAATCAAAATGCGAACGCTTTGACTGCAGAATTGCCGGGAATTGGCCGAACGTGGCCAAGTTCCAGGCTCCAATCCGGCCACCATCTCCACATGGCTCACACACATGCATTAGGCCCCCCTTTCGACCGACCGACCACCTCCTATCAAACGTCTATGATCTCCTGCAGTTGGTCAGTTCTGGCTGTCTGGGTCTGGTCATTTGGCCGCTGCCTTTGCTGCGAGTTGAAGCGATTAGTAGTGGCCCACAGCACAGCACAGCACAGACCCTCTCAATGGCTCACCCACTCTCTTGGCCATCTTTTTTCCCTTGGCTGCCCCGTCAATTTTGTGCAGTTTTTACGCGTGTGTCTCAACCTGTCCGAAATGGCCTCAGCTCTGGTGAGCGGCGACTGTTAGAAAATCACACACACACACACACTCGCGTTGGGGGCATTAGCATATAGAATCCCCTTCGAGGCCCCCTGGAAACCCCCCTGAAACTGTATTCTGTCGGGGGTCCTGCCACTTCCCTTTCTCTGGGCGGTTGTTTACTGGTGTCTGGAACTGACTCTGGCCCAAACTGTGCGTCATGCGTCCGGCTAATGACAGGCAAACGGGCACAGTGGAACCGAGGAAGGTTTAGATAGCTTGATTTAATATTTTAAGAATAATTTATAACATTTACTTTTAATAAGAAATATAAAAGTAAAAAAGTGGAAACCTTTTGATTTTGAAAAGATGTTTAGTATTCAATATTTTTGTAAATTTAATTATCTTTAGTGGCTTTTCATAAAAGTTCATTTATATTGCTCTCATTTTATTTATTTAGAATATTTTAAATTAAATATTTATTTTAAGGTAAACTACTTTTTAACCCAGTGTACCCACCAGTCGAGTTGTTTTCTCGCTTGGCTGCAATTTTGAAGTTTCGAAGTGGCTTGGCTCAGCGATTGGGTGGGCTTGCGATCTACTTAAATGCCTTATCGATGACTATATATTGAGGCGATAACTGCGTAAATTGCGCCGCCAATTATCGATAGATGGGCGATAGGCCATGAGCAAATTACCGGGGCCAGTATTACGCGGCAAATAGCTTATGTAAGAGCTTATCGAGACTCCATCTGGAGGTGTTCTCCTCGCTTTTCCCCCAAGCAGATGCCAGTCAATGTTCGATGTCTTGGCACCTGTCAGGGCGAGTGTGTAGTAGCTGTGTGGGTGGATATATATACATATGTATATATGTATATATATACATCGTGTGAACCGCTGCATATGTTAATGTTCCCTGGCTGGCCGCCATCTTCCACCACTGGTGCTCGCCCCTCTTTAATTTGCCTTTGTTTTTGTCGGTTTCTCTTTGCCGAAAAACTTTTGGCCCAGAGTCTTAGAAAATTACAGTGGAGACTCTACACACACACACACACTTATAAGTTCCTATTTTTATTTCGGTCTTTTTTTGAATAATTTAACTCTAAGAAATTCTTTGAGTTTACCTTTTCGCCTTTACCTGTATGGCATGGCTTTGGCTGGCTGTGGTTTCCCTTTGCCATGGTTCCATTTCCAGCTCCGGCGGCTCTCATAATAATAACGGCGATAAATCATAAAAATTGCACCTTTCATTCAAGTCGGCGTTGGAGTCCGGGGCCTTTCGGCCCTTTTCAGCTCCCAGACTGAGTCTTTTCCCTCTTCCTGTCTGTTCGTCTAATGATAACTTGCAGTTAAATTTGCACCCGATTAAGAAGCTACTTCGTCAGATTTTTGGAAAGGGATTTATATACAAATACATTTCTAAATATCTCAAAGATTTCAATGATGGTAAATCCGACTTGTATTGTGGTTGTTTACAAATACCTTTCAGGTAGCTACATATTTTTCGTTGGCTCATTAAAATTTGGAGAGAAATTCACACGTGCTGTGCGGAATATGGCTTGAAATTTAAATTTGTTCAAAAAATAACAAGCTCAAAAGATGCCAAAAGCTATATATACATATACATATATGATTTTGGGATTGTTCATATCGCGGCGCTTAAAGCGTGGCGGGAACTATTCCTTTTTCGGGGTGCCTCGCAAAGCCAAAACATTGGGTTGTTGTTTGTGGCTTTTGGATTTTGGATTTTGCGTGTTTTGAATAAATTTTATGCGTTTGCAGTTGACATGACATGTGCGTGCAAACATTTTTCATTTCCCCATTTTGTATGCCATGCTAATATTTCAAAAAATATATATACGTATATTCGTAATTAAACACACAGGCGAGCAGCAGAAATATTATGCTCCAAATTGAGTTTTATTGCGGCTCATATGTTTGCACATCAGGATAACGATCTAACGCGGAGCTCATTGCACTAATTACAGGATCCTGAATTCCTGAATAGCGTTGCGTGTCGGAATGTCCTTTTTATGGCTATGTATTTATAATTGGGGAGCAATTAAGATTGCGGTGGAGTGTGCAAGGATATTCGAGTAGAGTTTATTTTTTTCGCTATGATAAAATCAGTTAAAGGCAGATTTTGTTTTTGTTTTAAACAAGCCAACATACTTAATTATATTGGAATAAAGTCTTCATAAATAATCCCCAGCCTGTATTATTTGTCAGAATTTTCTTTCAAGCCCATATACTAGAACCTTACCAAATTTATTATCCCCCGCAGAAAGTGCCAAATCAGCGCCATCAACGCCAAGTGCCAAATGGATTTTCTCGGCCATGACAGGAATTTGTTTAAACAAAAAAACAGAGCCAGCGGGGAATTAGCAGAAGTGGTGTCTTCGTTTTAATTATGACAAGAGCGGGTAGGTTGACAGTTTTAGCATTTAAGAGGGAAACTGTTGTTTATTATTTAACGAAATAACCAAAATATATACGAAATAAACCAAATATTTTAAGTGTTTTGCAACATGTTTACGAGACAGCCGGATCGGACTACACATATCTTTAAAGATTTCTCGAAAAGCTTCCCCCGAAAATAAACACAGACATTTTGAAAGGGACTGGGATTGATTTATGGCCCCAAATTGAGGAGATTCCACCCCTCCGACGTCTCGGAAATTATTGGAAAGGTATCAGCTCTTGGGCCTGCTGCAACTTGATTTCCATTCATGGACAGCTGCAGGAAACACATGGAACTAATTTTTAATAATTATTAAAATTGCTTCAAACGCTTGCCTAAACCCCTCCGACGCTGTGCACAGAACCTTGAAATATTTGTCTTGCTTTCCTTTTTTATATATATACTTTATGAATTCATTAAAATTTGTGCGCCGCATTTCTGTATTCCCTTCACGTTTTCAGTGACCTTACAAAAAACAAAATAAAACCCGCGAGTTTTCCCTCAACTGTATTATTGTTTTCTGTGCTAATTAGTTGAAGTTTTCATTGTATCTAATTAATTATGTGACACGCTTATCTGGAGTCTAAAATAAAAAAGTCTCGAGTCTTTCTGGGTCTTTGCGGAAGTGGCCTGGAAGGGGTAACCACTTGGCTTCCGACTCTTGAACCGGCCACACCTCTCAGCTCTCGGCTTGGCCATAACAATTAAAATCCAATAAGCAGCCAATTCATGTAATTCACTTAACCAAAGAGAGAGAGTCTAAGCCATAAAATCCGTTTTACTGCCGCCTAAGAGCCTTTCCACAGCCCGGGGGCAGGCGGGGGCCAAAAGGAGGGGACTCGGCTGAGGGGCTGGGCCACACATTTTATGGGCCACAGCCAGCTGCGGTCTGTGCGGCAAATGGCGAAATGATTGCTTTTTATGACCTCATAAAATTAGATACAAATCGCTTTGTCGACGTTTATCTCCTCGCCCTGCATCTCCATCTCCACTGCCGTCTGTTACCCACTTATAAGGAGGGTCTCCGTCTCCCCCTTGGAAAGTATGCCAAATTCTGGGCCGGGTTTTCGCCTGGCCAACTGGTTAAGTAAATCATTTAACGCCTTTTTAACGTTCCGTGGAGTGTCTGGCTGTGTGTGGCAATTATCAAGTGTTCACTGTGGTTAGTTTTACGACCTTGACGGGATTTTCTGTTTTTTTTTTTTTTACTACGTTGAGGAACGAGATTTTTATGGAGTTACGCTTGGGATGCCATTATTGAGGGTGATTTTTGGAACAATCTGTGGCAATGTTAAGTAAATCGTTGTAAGCCTACATGTAATGGAGTTATGACATAAAAAACATTTACGTTTTTTATGGCCTATTTTATAAGGGAAGGAATAAATAAGCGAATAAACAATACAGTTTATTGAAAATTAATTGTTGAATTGGCTATGATAATCATTCAACTAAAAATACATGTTTTTTAAACCTTTTTTTATTCATAGAAAAATATTACAACTGTGGTAAATACATACAATATATTGTTAAATTGGTAATTAATAACAAAAAAACAAAATACTGAACCTGGTTTAATTAATTTAATTCAATTTATATTTCTATAAAAACCCCCTTGGTTTTTCCTGAAAGCGCTACCATTTCAACAACATTTTAATTGAATTCATACACTTGAAAAAATACATATATTTGAGAGAAGGGAAGAAAGAAATGAACAAAAAGGGAGACCGACAGAACGAGAGGGGGGCAGCCAAAAAATAATAATAAACCGCCGCTTGAATTCGATGCAGACACGGGCGGATATTTTTTGACGTTGCCCAAGGAGAAGACATGCTGTGTGATCCCCCCTAGCCCCTGCTCAGTTCCTGGCCCTGCCCCACCCCCCAGCCAACCCCCGCAGCTGAGGGGCGTAAATGGTTTCGAGGCCGAAATCAACTGGAAAGGGCAGCCAACGAAAAAAACAGAGAAACCCGAAATACTCTGACGCAGCTGGAGGGCAGAAGCAGTAACAGGAACAGGAAAAGGATGAGGAACAGGATGAGGACAAGGATGAGGATGAGGACGAGTACCAGCGACACATCCTTTGTGCCAAAAGGTAGCCGCAACACAACGCCAGCAACAATGGTGGTTGCAATTTCCAAAAGTGAAAAGCTGAAATGAAAACTTTTTTTTTTGCATACCAAAAAATATGGAATAAATTGAAGAAAAATAATCCAACTCATCGCGAATTCTTAACCAATCCGTAAGGGATTTTTGCACATTTTTCCAAGGGTTTTTTGGTTAAAGGTGTCACAACTTTAATTTCCGCCATGACTTCGAAAACGACAAACAAAAACACAGAAAAAAAGAATAAACCCTTACGACATGTTCACTTTGTATGTAAATCATCCCGGAGCAACAAGAACAGGATGCACAGGGGATGCGGAGGGGCGAGGGAGATGGCTTCCAGGATGCGCCGTAGGTGGCCAGCGGTATGCAGCGACCGCAGAGGGCGCCGTAAAAGCTTTTTGTGTCAACGCCATCAACGCTGAAATCAATTCAACCGCCGTCGCCAGAGGACCAAAGCCCATCGAAAACCACCCAAGGAGCACTGAGAAAAAAGTTGCGAATTAAATGGAAGTAATTAAGAATTGAATGTTTTCTAAAAATAATATTTAAATAATTTATTTGCCACCAAATTAAATTTTAATAAAATTAAAAAATTTGTTTATATAATTTCAAGAGTTTCCTGATCTTTGTAATTTTTTCTACAAGTGCTCTCAGTACCCACTGGTCTATCGTCTGCTCCTGGCATTGTTGATGATGCCAAGCTGAGGGCCTGTGGACAACAACGACACCGAACAACGGAGGACACTGTTGTTGTGCATCTTTCCCCAACCATCCGGATCCACAGTGAACTTTCACCTACGCGTTTGACTGCACAGTGGGAGGCACAGACAGAGCCCAGGGCCCAGGACTCGGAGGCTGGCGAAGGAAAGAGATGCCATCAGCAAGTGTCAATAGCAAAAGCGTCGAGGGAATTATGAAATATTTTATTAAAACCGAAAGGCAAATAAGAGAAGGGCCTGTGATGGTAAACTGGTATGGGAAACTGTCTAGCGAGAATGGAGAGTTTTCTAAGGGTGGAAAATTTCAGTGGTAATTGTTTCTAAATGAAAGCACAAATTAAATATGGAAGTTAAAGAGAAAGCGATTTTATAGTTGTATAAAGAAATATTATTAAAGAATTTTGATTAGTTTTTTTTTTAATATTATTAAATACATTTAATTTGTTACCAAGATACCCAAGATAGTTTTCAATATATACTTAGTTTCATTAGTTTATGCTTGTTAATTAAAAGACTTTATTGTTTTCTTTAAGGACCCTCACAAACCATAAAAAAGGTCCCGATTCTAAACCATTTTCATTAAAAATAACTTTCAATTCACAGCCAAAATGACCAAATGAAACCTCGAACCGAAACACGTCAACGCCAATTTCGAAATGCAAAGCAAACTGTCACAGAATAGGAGAAAATGCCAAAGGACATGGGATGCCATCGGGGAGAGTGCCAGGACAGTGGATAATTTATTGCTGCCAATTTCAATTATTTAATCAATAATATTAATTTTCGTATCATATTTTGTCATGGCCAATAAATGAGAAATTTGTAAAACAGAAGCCAAAGGGACGGACAACGACATTTCACTCATGCAAGCCACACACACACTTGTACGCAGGGATATGCAGGAGTGCATTCATGTTCACACATTCGCACATGGAAAACCAATTGTCCTACAACATCCCCACCACCCCCTGGCAGTCGTGTGGCATTGCACATTTCATTTGCATTTTGTGCAGCGGCTGCAATTTCATTTGTCATTCCCCTGCCCCCTAGAAATTCCTGGCCAACAGCCCCCTCAGTGAAATTAGCCACTTAAATTCGCCGCCCGAAACCCCACTTTTCATTAGCAACAATTACTCAGAGCGGATGAATGCCTTCGCAATGCAGCAGGACATTTTCCGTGGGCGAAAATTAAATTCAGGACAAAACTTTCACTTCAATATCCCGAGCGGATGAAGTGCAAATGCATCCTTGTTGTATGCATTTTCCCATTCGCCGCTCGTTTTTAATCAAATTGTCAATCGCTGTCGCTTGTTGTCCTCGCCCGACTTGTACACCGAGAGTCCTTTGAGCCTCTGTGTCGAAGGGGGGCCCCTTATTTATGGCCAATAAACTTCAAACGTTGCATTGGAATTTTTTCATTTATTGCCCAACACTCACTCTCCCACCTCCGACTGTCCCCCTTCAGTTGTTGTTTCAGTGTTGTCCTTTTCCGAGTCCGAGGACAGTGTGAATTTAATTTTGTGTAAATTGCAGCATCGGAAGGAAACTGACAAAATACTTGGCAGGACGAGGGGTCGGTCTGCTGGCCAAAAAGGAATTTAATCAAATTGGGGAGGAGGAAATTACTTGAATTTACATACAGATTAGGTTGAAATTCAGGCGGAGAATTTCTCAAATGAAAATTGGAACTCAAGTAGAAAAATTAAGTGTGGGAAAAGTATTTATGAGTTTAAGAATTTGCTATTTTAAAACTGGTGTAAAATATAATTTAAATAAGCTTAAAAAAGGCATATTTTGCAAGGGGAAATTTATGGATATGTTTAAAACAGAATATATTGATTTTAAATAAGAAAAATCCCATATTTCTGCTTTTCAGCATTCCCCTAAATTTCCATATATCCAAAATTAAAGTGCTAACATATGCATACTAATAAAAAAAAAACCCATAGCAAAAAAAATTACATAACAAATGGCCAAGCATGTCTAGACCCGAAAAATGATCGCAACTTAGGTCGTAAAACTGAACATTAACCTAATAACCATAGAGATAATGACCATTGACCTTGCTACACTTAGCTGACCACACGCCTGCTTCCCACTTCCCTGCCCACGCCTACGTCCTCTTAGGAGGATTAAGGATCGGCAGTCATAAATTTCGGGATAACTTGCCCTTTCCTTTGACCTTCGCGCTGCTCGGCAATTGCATAAGATTGCGATAGGCCTGAAATTAGGGACAAAAGTCGGGGCCAACTGCCGGCGTGTCCTTGCCATTTGTCCTTGTTCCTGCAGCAAGCAGCATGAACTGCTGTGCGAGTGTAACTGCAGCGAAGCGATTGCATAAGTTCCCATTATCCGAGCGATTCAATGTTTTGCCTATTGATATTTTGCGAAAATCCTGAAAAACAATGCCAACTTTCTCTTTTTTTTGTCCTGCCCCTAAGCCGAGTTGGCCTTTTGTCCCAAACACTTTCGCCTCAAAAGGAGTTGATCCTTTGTGCAGGCGAACAAACAGGTTGCCTGTCGCTCTAAAAGGGATACAGAGAGGGAGAGAGAGAGAATGTAGAAGAAAGAACGAGAAGTACACGCGGAGAAAAATCGTATACTTAAATTTAGCAAGAAAAAATAATGGAAAGAAATATAAAGCTTTCATTGGTATTGCGAAAAAAGGATAATAAACAGAACTACAATTTTTTTACTTTCAGGAATACCCTGAAGATATTTTCTTAGTGTCAGAATTAATTTCCTAACAACTTTATATAATACTTTAAATCTTAGAAAACCCTACTCTAAATATTCTTCCTTAAATTGTTTAAAATACTTTGAGAACCTTTTTCTTTTAGTGCAAAAATTGAGACAGATCTCAGTGCGGCTCAGTCAGTGGTCCGAACGAAGATGGATTGTGTGTGAAAATCCTTTCAAATGATTTGTTTACCAACAGAGCCGCGGCTGCCTGGTCTACTAAACCTCCTCTGGAAAATCTTCCTCCGTCGGCTTTGCTCCTTCTTCGGCTTCCACTGCCGCACTTCCATCTCCACTGGCACGTCTCCTGCCGACCGGCGACTGCCGCCTGCTGGTGCGGAGGAGAGCGTTCTTATCCAGCTCTGGCAGCTGTTGCATTTTCCACGCATTTATCAGTCGATGCCATGTCCATGTCCTCTGCTTCCACGTCCACATCCACATCCTCATCAGCTCTCTCTCACTCTCTGGGGCCGTGGACAACACATATTTCAATGTTCGTGACTCGATTTTTCCGCTTACGTTTTCATTTCGCCCCATCTTCAGGACTTCTCACTCCCTTGGCCCGCTTTCTGGCTCGAGCGTTTTTATATTGTGCGATTTAATTTTTATTATATGCGCCTTGGTCAATAGCCCAACGCTCGCCACTCCTCACCTCGATTCTACCCATCACCTTCGCCCCGGGTTTATCGACAAACACTTTGGCAACGAAGCCATCATGGCTGTCTTAGATGGTCGGAAAAGGGGCGGAGTTAAGGAGGGGTTTATTAAGAAAATGGGAAATTAATTTTGAAAATTAATAAGAGCTTTACATTATTACATTTTTTTTAGTTTATTTAGTAAGATTACAGATAAAAATGGATTTTCTAAAGTTTAAAATTCTGATTTTGGGGAAAATAGAAAAATTTTACAAATAATAATTTTATAAAGCAAATTCTATATAAGCCATTTAATTTTAAATCTTTTGAAATTTGTTTAAACAACAATAATTTCCTTTTCTGTAAAATATATTTAAAAACCCCTCTCAAAAACCGCCTTTCACACCGCCCCTGCACCCATCTGGTCGCATATTGATGGCCGTGTGTGTTTTTCTCCCCTTTATTTTCTCATTTTGGGAAGCTTTCGTCCGGGAAGTGAAAACATGTTTGTGCCGCGTCTGGTCCTGGGCAGCTCCGTTAGTTTTGCCTGGGATATAGCCTTCGGATCGGACTGGTTTTGGCCGCGTAAGGGGTCTCCTCCTCCTGCTCTCCTGCTTGACCAAGAAGTGCCTCTCTTTTCGGCCTGTTCACCTGCCTGTCGCGGCTTATTAAAACCGAATAAAAAAATAAAATGCCCAAGACCCGCGGCCTAATCGCACTTGTCACTTGTGTCCACGTTTTGTCCGCCACGCCCCCCTCTGCCGCCGCCCTCTTAAGTGGTCATAGCTCATAAATGCAGTCCGGGGCAATCTTCAATTCATTTACATTTTTATTCACGCAGATTAGGAGCAATCGCACAGTGTCATCTGCTTTTTGGCCCTGCAGCGGCTTTGTGGCTAAGAGCTGCTGCCAATATGGATCGAAGAGGGGAGAGAAAAGGGGGAAATCAGGGGCAAGTGGGGCATCACCTTCGACGGGCTCGCACGTTCGCCAAACTGTTGCAATGTCGCAAATTTTTATCGCACGTCTACAAGAAATTCAACGCGTGCACATTCCGCATTCAAGATGCTCACACAGCATCCCAAAAAAAAGCTTGAAACAGTGGAAATAATTTGGTTTAAGTTTAAGAAAATATTTTTAAAAAATATATTAAGAGAGGAACTGTAAATCTGTGATCTTGACAAACTCTTTTCTATTTATAAAATATTCTTTCTTTAATGAATTTAAAAATGGTTTGGGGTTTATTATTTACAAGTTGTAAATTGTGAACAAAATATTTTCTATCCCATATTTTCTGTTTTGTGGCCATGGTAACCCATGGTCCTTCCAGCACTTTGGCTGCTCGCACTCGCTTACATCTGTCTGTCTATTCGCTGGCCTGGGTCTGGGTCTTGGTTCAGTTTGGTCTTGGCTGAGAATCGAGTCGGAGCAGTCGACCAGACGGAGTTGGCAGGCTGCCTGCCCCGGTGGATGCTGGGATGGATGGGATGGACTGGGGCCCAGGGAAGGTATCGACATGGCTGCAATTGACTAGCGCTTGTTTGATTGCATTCGAGGAGCAGTCGAAGAAGTCGAAGGAAATCGCACCGTGGTCCCTGGATTCACTGCCAATGGCAATGGCATTGCCAATGCGATTGCGATTGCCTGAGAGACGTCGGTCGGTCTGTGTCTCTGCCATTTCGCAGAAATAAAGATGTTAAACGTTTTGCTGATTCGTGTTTTATGAACTCAATTTCAATTTATAATCTCTGTTGCCACTCACTGGCCGCACTGGCAGCCTAGAAAATACACTTGGCCAATTGGCCCGGCCATTGGGCTCATCCCCATCCCCATACCCCAATCCTCATCCTCATCCTCGTCCACATTATTCTGTATCCTGTCACTCTATCTGTGGGTTACTTAGTTCGCTTTGGTTCGGTTCTTTTGTCCGTTGCATTGTCAGGTCTGCAATTTTAATGTTGACAGAAATCAGATATAGCCAACTGCTGGAATGCTGCCTGCGCATTTAAGGTATTTGAAATGTATCCCATTCAGCTACCCATACCCAACCCAGCTCCCACTTGGAGCAACTGAAGGAGATGCCATCTCAGGTGAGTGTGTGTGTCTGCCTTGTGGTTGCGTGCTTACCTGCAATGACAAAGAGGTGAGCATAGGAAATTAGTTCAATTTGTTGGATGAATAAGAGATCATATTGGAAGTTGATAATATAAAATGGAAATTATGGATGAATTTAGAAGGATTTATCTTAGATTACAAAGAGTTTATTGAAATACAATTAATCTATTTTGAAAGGTTTAATACTGAATTCTGGATATTTATTAGATTAAACTATTAAAAATCTCTTTTCTGTTTCCTCTTACTAAACCCAATCGAAAAAGTAATCTTTCATCCCCTTTAAAAATGTTGAATCCCAATGTAATGTCAACCAAAACTAAAGAATTCCATGCTCTTAAATTTTGGGGAACCCAACTAGAAATCATATTTCACAGACGAAATCGTTCCAATTAAGTGCAACATGTATTTTAGTGGCGCCAGCGCTGCCCTCGTGGGACCTTTGACATACATGGCTACCCAATCTCCTACTCCTACAGACTCTCCCACTATTCCTGAGCATTTTCCATTTCCATTTTCAATTCCCCTCGGCTTGGGCTTGGGAAAACTCTGTGAAAGATGCTGTAGCCTTTAGCAGTTGTGAAGATCTAATTTCCCCACAAGCAGCTTGTAATATCCTGTAAGAGGAAGTAAGCACACAAATGTATAGATATACTTAGAAGGATATTATATTCCTACATGTGTGTGTGTTTTCTCCTTTGACACTTTGAAACAATTTAGTTATTTCATATTTGCTGACATCATCTCGTTGTAATGCAAAAACCAACCAACTTCCCCCAGGACTTCGGATTTCTGGACTCTGGGATTTCAGGATTCGGACGGTTTTGGGGTTGGGGGCGGGGCTTGCTTTCGGGGGTGGTTTCCGTCACTCGTGCTCTCCCGCTCGCACTCAACTATTGACGCCGTTGACGTTGACAGTTACATTGATTTATGGCCCCGTTCGGACCTCTTTTTTTTCTGGTCCTACGATAACTGAAATCTTATCCATCAGGCTGGTTTCTGCGCCAGGGCTTTTGCTCTAATGAATATTATTTGAGGACAATTAGTTAATTGAGTGGCTTATCCAGGCTTATCCTTGTTTCGCCTTTTTCTTCTTCAATTTTTGTTGTTATTTTTTTTCTAGGTGCGTATTTCTTATCAAGTTGGACCTTTACCTCTGCGCGAGGAGCTTCCCTTCTGACTTTTTTCCTGGCCAACAAACACAACGCTCCTGTTGCCATTTTCCACGGGGAAAATGGTCGTCGATTGCGGTAAATGCAGCACTTCCGATGCCCGGTGATGGGTTAAGGAAAGCGGGCTGGGGGAAAATGGGGTGGTGGAAAAGTGTGTGTAATGAATTATTACCCTCTGATAAAAGTGCATGTCGTGTATTTTTTTTTTCTGCCGTTTCGTTGGTGTTTTTCCGTTTTTCCCGACTGCCGTTTGTTGAGCGGTAAAATCCAGTTTTGAAATGCGGTTAAAAATGGTTTAAGTCTAACCGAAAAAAAGTGGTGTAATAGAATATTTTCTATACAGGGGAAATATTTAGCTAAGACTTTAAATAATTAAATAATGAAATGGAAAATATACAAGGATAAGTTTTCCTAAATAAATACTTTAAGTTATCTTTTTATATGTTTAATATCAAGGAGATAAGGAATTGAATTCAGTTTCTATGAAAATCCAGCTGACATTTTATAAGAAGGACATCTTGCGGGTTAATAGTTTGAATCCTGTTCTGAAGACACCTTCATCCCCTCCTCCCCTTTTGGAGTTCAGTTAACAAGCCTCTGGTATTCTGGCCGCGAATCATCTGCTCTTCCCTCCATTTGCTAATCACTTGCAACATTCACCGCTCGAGGGTCTAGACAAACACTTCAATTAGAAAACACCGCTCTCATCCCTGCCCCCGAAAGCGCAGGGACCCTCCCACCCTGCCTGCCCGTCGGCTCTTTTCGCTCACAAATGAATTCATTTTGTTTTGGATTCGATGAATCAGTTGGTAACTTTTTTTTTTTTTGCCATTGCAAAATGGGGGGCGTGGCTGCATCAGAAAAAAAAAATGAAATAAAATAAGAGAGGGCGGCAGACGATTTGCGGATGTTAAATAAAAATGTGAAATGAACAAAATACAAAAACGCAACAAAAGCATCAAAAAAACAAATGGACAAACGATGCTGCACCTTTCTAGACGAAGGCTGAAGTTGCACCGAGGGAAATTATAGAGCTTAATTAATTTAGAAGTATACAAAATTAAGGATATTTGGGATAATTAATAACTTTAAAGCCAGGCAAGAGTTTTCACATTAAATTTATGATTTTTAAGAAAATATGTTGTGGTTCCTGGGAAAAGTAATGGCATAAAAACAACCAAGACTTATTTTTTCCTTTTGAAAAATTGTATAAATTGGTTAGTAACTTTAAAACTTAAAAGAACTTATTGCTTATATTTAAAAAAGGTTCTTTATAAATAGTGTCTAATTTTAATGATTGATAGTTATTTTCGTAAATGATTTCTTTTATGCTTTTAACTTTTTAAACATTTTCTTAAAGTGCATAAAGAGGGCAAGGGAAACCGGCTGAGCTAGCTGGCTGGGATTAAGTTGTGAATCGTGATCTCGGCGAGCAGTGGGCAAGTGGCTGAGCCGGAGTCTCAGAGACTTCCAGCTGCAGTTGCAGATGAAGTCCAAGCCGAAGTCGAAGTAGGAGTCGCAGAGAAGAGCCTTGGAGTCTGGGGCTTGCCCTGCCCGCGGTGATTAATCCACGAACGAACCTCTCCGCCAGTCCGCGAGGTGGAAGATCTTCAACTTTAGATACTTTCGGGGTTAAGACGGCTGTGTGGACTGCGAGCAGCTGGCCCTGGCTTTGGCGATATTTAACCCGTGATTACAATGTTTGTACATTTTTTTCCTGCCTCGACTCGAACTCGAACTCGGGCTCTTCTTCCAGAATTTATTTTAGTTTATTTTGCTTTTGGTTCACCTTGCGGGCCAATTTGTTCGCGCGACTGCTGAGAAGTCTGGCAAAATGAAGCTAAATTGCCGCAACAGGAGGAGTGGTGGAGTGGAGAGCCCTGGCTCATGCTCCTGGTAGTTGAGCAATTTATTATGGCCGCAAATTGATTTTTATCTACGCTTAATCGATTGTTCCTAGGAGTGAAGCAGGGAACTGGTGGTACTGGGGATTAACGAAAATTATTTATGTTAGTTCACACGTTGTTTTACACGTAATTTATTAACTGCGCTTTTCTAGTGCAAACTCTCTGACCTTGGGGGCAGTGGTGGAAAATCGCTTTTCCGCTTGGTGTGAAGGTGATTTACAATTTATTCCGCCCCCTTCGACTCCGCCACATGCTGCCACATGATGCGATAATTTGCGACGGACTGACTGGAGACTGGAGCTGGCCAAAAAGATATTTATGACAGAGAAATGAGCGCCAATTGCTGCAATTACCAGCGCGTGTTTGGCCGTCGGCAAAAGCGGGCCCAAACGAGTTTAGATTTAGTTAGATAGATTTGCTATGGAGACAGGGATCGATGGGGGCGGGCTCCCGGGGGGGTGTCTGAAAGTGGACTGGTAGATGCAGCTAATTTGCTAAGAATTTGGGCAACTGCCGAGGAGAAATTCCTGGGAAAATTGAGTTCCAGGAAGTGCGCAAAAATCTATTTCTTGAAGGGGAAATTGTATACATTTATTTGAATTTTTTGTAGGAATATAAAATAATAGAAAAAACTATATGGTTTAATTAAAAGGTAAATAAAAAATGAGGATAGAAGCTGAAGTTATATTCTAAATTATTTTACATTTAATTTAAGGACATAGAACACTCATAATTACAAGCAAAGTCCAAGTTTAGCTTAAATCATTATGTATTCCTTTACCATTTTTGTTAAGTTCAACTTTAATTCAATTAAACAGACTTTAAATTTTAAATTATATTTAAAAACTACTCTTCTTTTTCGCCTGTCGAATTAATATTGTTATTAAAAAAAATAAAGGCAGCTCCTGACAACTCCCGGGCTCAGGCAACAAATCGATACATTTTCAATATCCGCAATTGTAACATGTAAATGCACCGAGGGGGGATATGTAAATTCTGGCGGGGGATCGGCGGAAGAGTACAGAGGAACCGCAGAAAGCCAGACCAGACCGCAGCGTTGTGTTTTATATATTAATTTGCGAACAATCGAAAATCGACATGTGACACGCGTTCAGTTGCCCCTCCGCTGCTTCGCTGCCCCGCTTTTCCTTCTCAGTGTCTCATTTTTGTGTTTTTTAAATTTATGCGTTACGAATTGCATTTGCAATTTTTTTACCCCCCTCTCTCTTTGCGGCTGCTCTTGTTGTAAATGCAATGCAACATCGATGAATGCGAAATAAGGGACGCGAGGCAGTCGGAGAGACAGGGAGAAAGGCAAGGCATCTTCCCTCCGTTTGTCGCAAATAATAATAATAATCGAGGCAATGAGGGACCCCGAGAATCGTTCCTGTAAAGTGTACGTATATATTCCGATATATATATGTACATACATACATTCATGTAACCGACCTGCATCTGTCGCTGTGCCCGTCTCCCTCTGGCTCATCCTCCCTCCTCGACTGCCTGGGACATATCAAAAACAATTCCAGCTCATCAGCATCATCGTTGTCAGCCCCTTTTTCCCGTATATATATTAAACACTGAGAGAAAATTCCAAGGGAAAGGTAAAGTCTTTAAAGAAGAGCATAATCTTGAAATTAAGTCTTTGATTCAAAATAAAAGACTATATTTTTCTGAATTTTATATGTAATTTAAAAGTTTTCAAAGTAGAGTTGAAAAAGAATCGATGTTTACATATTTCAAATCAATTTTTAAATGCATAAATGGTTGAATGGTTCATTAACCTTCTCTTACCTAAGGTAGAAAAGTCCATCTGATATTTAAAAACCCATCTGTTTAATATCAGAATGCGTTAATTTTTAAGCATCTCAAAATGAAATATATATATTTTATTTGCCTGCCTTTAAAATGATTATTATTTTTCTTTCACTGTAAATATATATTGTTTTTTTTGCGCCCCGACATTCGCACACGCCATAAATCAATGTTCGATTTTCCCAACAACAACAGGAGAAGGAAAATTCGCATGGGCAAAAAGAGGAAAGAAAGAGGGCGCAGAGCGAGACGGCGACAGGCAAGGACACAGGACATTATGTTCGCGCCATGTTTAAAAATTCTTTTTTTCCGGGTCTGGCGTTTTTGCTTTCTTTTCCTTTTTTTTCGCTCGCCTGATTTTCAATTCTCGTTTTTGTAATATTTCTTTTTTTTCCATTTTTGGTTTCAGCGCGTGTTGCATTTCATTTCATCTCATGCGTTACACACATTTCATTGTTGTTGCATTGCTCAATTCCATTTGCAGCAGCAGCATCGGTGGAAATGCATTACATTTTCCTTTCCTTTTTTTTCGGTGACATGCGGGGCGCCACGAAAACATCACGAGAAGGAGGAGGAGGGGGTTGGGAGGGGAAAGGCCGAGGCCAGGTATTCCTATATTGCCAAGCAAAGGAATACTTGTGGTAAATTGAACAGATTTCAGCTGTGCCAGAGAGAACCTCAATGGGAATTAGTTCTGGAAATAGCTTAAAGTAAGCGGAAAAGTGAATGGAAAATAAGGGAAATGTGGTAAGAGTAAAAATTGCATTTTTTAAAGATGTAAATATTATATTTAAGCCAGTTTTGGTGATTGAAATGAAGTAGATATTAGATGATATTATTTTAATATTTTTAAGTCCTTCAAAAACGTTTCTTGAGGATTTTTTATCAGGATAATATGTCATAATGTTAAGCAATTAACTTTTACTTTAAAACTAAAGTTTAGTTTTTAACTCTCCCACTGAAATTCAGCTTCTTGGTATCACAAACTCTATCCGTTCTAGTAACTCTAAGAAATATTTTCCCCCAAATATTAGCTCCCCAATCTTTCATCGTTTAAATAGTAAACACAAAAAAAACTCCCCAAGAACCTCATCAAAGTAATGCAGTTGTGACCCCCAAGAAACCACACTGGAAATCAACCCCAGGGATTATTTATACAAAACAATTGCTGGGCGCGAAAAACTTTCGCCGCGACAGCTGTTTCGAAACTTTGAAGAACTTTAATAGACCCCAAACAAAAAATAAACATAAACTTATGAATAGAAATAGAGATTTTTGTACCTGCATCGGAATTAAACGACGACACTTTCCATGGAACTGAAACCTCCGGAAAATTGAAAGAGTTTGGGGGGAAAAGGAACCGAGTTCGGATTCGCGGCTATTTGCGACACTTTTTCCGCTTGGTTGGGGGACGTAATTTTCGCTTCTCGAGGATTATCGTGGTCAGAAGCTCGATGGGGGTTATGGGGCACATGTTCGCTCGATACGGCCGTAGGGGGGTGGACACGCGGAGGGGGGCGGGACAAAGCTCAGATCCATTGGCCGGGTCAGCCGCACATTTGGTCGAAATCAATTAGGCGACACAATTATATTCGGCGAGCGGATAAAACTCATTTGCCGACGGCAAATTATTTAGAGATACTTTATCGCCTTTTCAGCCACGTTTTTCTCCGGGAAAATTATTGCGCTCGAATCTCTCTCGACTCGACGCTGCGAAATTGCCAACTAGAGGATGCCTCCAGCTCGGCTGGCCGCCTTAGGAGCCAGAAACACAAAAGTATTTGCCGTATTTTCTGCTCTCCTCTTATTTTGGGAGCGTTTTGGCTGGCGCTCGAAAATGCTTAACAAAAGGAAACCTCCTCCGCCCCACCCCCAAAAGTGACTACAAAGGGGGGCCTAGCTGGGGGGAGGCACAATAAATTATTACACTTAAGAGAGCATCATCCCCGGGGTCAAGAGAATGAGATAAATAAAGAGCTCCGAGTGGCCGCCACATAATAATAACACAATTTTCAACTAGCCATAAACTTTGTGTAAATGACTTCATTGTCGGGGGCAACTATAACTTTATGGCTCTTTGATAGGATTCCCCCTTCCCTGAGCCACAAATCTCCACCATTCTCTTATGGATTCTCAGCATGCGCAGTAGCTAGGGAAAGCTCTTTGTCTCTCTTTCTCCGGACACCCCCTACGAGAAGTGCCACCGTTTACTCACCATCTTCGGGGCAGCTAAGAAAAACAAAAAACAATAAAATCCAAGGCAATAACAATTCGCACTATGGAAAGCCAATCAAAAATTGAAATGGAAATTGGGGTTTATATTTGAATATATGGGTTTGAAAAGGTATCTAGAGCGTATCGAAAGAGTATCGAAAACGTATAGAAAGCGTATCCGAGAAGTAGTGACTTAATATCGATAACGTTTATTTATGATTTTTGTAGCAAAAGCTAATATTAATATTTAAAATGTACAACATAAATAGTAGTAACTAAATGAAACTATATTCTGGGTTTTAAAAATATTGAAAACGTATCATAAGCGTATTAGAAGCGTGTCGAAAAAGTATCGCGGGCATTATTTATAAATTATTTTTTCAAAATCTTTACACTTTGTTAGAAAATCATATAAAGCATGAATTTTTATTGTAAATTAATCCTTTTTATGTATTTAAAGCCTCCTTTTGCCTTGCCAAAATCCCCTTTTTAATTACTTCCTCAATCGTTGCCTCAAGTGCATCTCAAAAAACCATTTGATCCCATTGTCGCCTGCGGAGATTGTCATCGTCATCGCCGGGGCCATCATCATCGTCTGCACATTTATTTGGCCCGGCAGTGTGCTGCATGTAAAGGCAGCTAATAAAATTAAAATGCCATATTTCAGCCGTTGATAACAATAAGTGCGCTCAAGTTGCCTGGCCCTGTCCCTGTTCGTGGCCCCTCGGATGCTGCTGCCCCTCCTGCCACACTTGCCTCCTGCCTGCCGCTGCGGCGTCTGGCTGCGAGTAGGAAATTATTTTTTGGCACGAACGCACGAACGTGCGGCCTTGCCACAAAGTGTGGAGTCCTCAAATCCGGGGCTACGATACTTTCGGGGCCACTCTCAGCACCCCTCAGAGCCCGTCTGTTGATATGACAAAGCATTTGAGCTGAGAGGAAAAAATACCTGTGGAAAAAGCAGGCTGCAAGGAATTTTCGTAGATATTGATTTTGGTGTCAACGCCGACGGCGCAATTCTCTCAGCCGAAAATTATGAAAATTGAAAATGAATTTGAATATCTGGTTCGAGTGGGGGGAAGTTTCCTAATTTTCCCCAGACAAGTGCGATAAGAATCACGCTAGACAGGAGAGGAAATGATTTATGTGGACTTGATTTTTCTTATTGATTATCTATCAGCCAAGGTGGGCCGTGATTTTCAGAGTGCACATAAAATAATATTTGCTTATTTAAATAAAAAAAAACACAATTAAGTTAAAGGAATTGCATATATTTTAAATTAAGGAAAACTGTTATCATTGAATGGAAGTATCACATCTAAAGTTTTCTCCTTTCACTCTTGGCTTGTAATTAAATTTAAATTCCTTTAACATGACAAGCCGGAAAACAGACACACACACACACACGTACTTGTACACTGGCAGAAAGGAGTCAACAACAGGCGTTCATGTCCTCGTAATGGAAAATCCTTACGTTTGTGTGTCTGCTGACTGCATCTCTTGAGCTCGTTTTGTGCAAACTAAGACACGTTGTCAGCATTCATGTCACCGAAATAGGGGGAGGTGGCTCCCTCCCAGAAAGAGGGGGAGAACTTTTCTCCATTCAAGTGGCTTTGCATGCTGGCCAAAAGATTTTTCATTAAAATTTTCCCTTCCATCGTTTAATAGTTTTTGCTTTCTTTATGCCAAAAAAGGCCTGAGAAATTCTGCATTGTAAGTAGAAAAAAAAAGTTACATTTTCTAGTTTCCAATTTTAATGTCATTTTGGAAACAGAAAAATGTTGAAACGCTTTAAAATTTTTGTTTAGGGAAATACCTAGGACAAAAGTTTATTTGGAACCTTCTTTGGCAACCTAAAACCATACAAATCTTTGCAAATATTTAAAATTTAATTAAATTTATTCCCATTTCATTTTGCCACATTTTCCAATCGAAAGTCGTACGCGGAAAAATGCTTTTCCCCCGTCCGATTTTCCGTAATGGACTTCCCTGCGCGGACAGCGTTTAAAGATCGCGTTCGCATTTATCGTTTGGGAACGAAAGCTTCATGATGAGGCTTCAATCCTGCCAGACGCCACCCCTGAAAAGGAGGGGCTGGTGGGCTGGAAGGGGGTCTCATGAGGAGTCGGGGAGCTGCTCCGCGGGGGAAACACAAAAATCTTTTTACGTCAGTTCTGCTTGTCTTGTTGCCTGGCATTTTCTTGCGTTGTTACCTTCGGAGCGGGAAGAGTGCGAAATGCTTGGTTGCGTTGTTGCTGCCCTGAGACACCCTCCTCCTCCCCCATTTCCAACCACCCGCGCCCATCATCTCCTTTAAGTGCTACCAACTTGGCTACCTACAAGGTAAATATGGCTACTTTTTAAGGTTGGGAACAAGAAAATGTTTAAGTTTTAACACGTAAATTTGGTATTTAAAGATTTAAACACTTTGAAAATTATGAAAAATGTAGACACTTCTTGCTTCAAATTCTTCTTTCAATTTAGCCATATTTATGTTAACAAAATTTGTGGTTAAGACTCACGAAGAAATTACCACAGATTGCTATTTGTAATATAAATTCTAAATAAGTATTAAAAAAGATACTTATATTGTTATAAAGTTCTCTATCATCTCAGGTTAGGATACTACTATACATATATCTTCCTTTAATATTTATTAATACCTAAATTTATATTAAAATTTATCTATTTATTTCACTATATTTTCTAACCATTTTTAAGCTATATTTTATTATTTTATTTGAATTTGGCAACACTGCCTTCGTTCCGTCTGTGAATCGCCGGCAATTTCCTTTAGCACAGAAAATACAACGAAAGCGAAGCGAAAAGTTTTTGCGAAAAACGTTAAACGCAACTGTCCGTCCGCCCCTTTGTGTCTGTCTCCCTTTCGCTCCGTCCGCCTGTCTGTCCCTGTCTCTCTGTCCGTCTGTCTGGCCCGGTTCATCCTTCCGCTTACCGCTTCCCCGATCCCCAATCCCTGCGATCCCCGCGATTCCAGCCCCTCGGGCAGTTTAGTATATAACAAGTCAGCGTCAGCTGCTCCTTGCCTTTCCGCCCGCTACAGTTCCTACATTAAGCTATGCACAGAGAGAAAAATATAGGTTTTCTTGTGGTGTAAATATATATCTAGGGGAATTTGGTTTGCTAGAAAGTTAGGGTTTTGAGAAGAAATGCCGCCGCAATATTCATTAAGATAAGATAAGATTTTTAATTTTTTAAAGGAAAAGTAAATTATATAAAATTGTATATTAAGGTCCTTTCAATACTAATGAATATCCACTCGAAACAGCTGTTTATGTATATTTTTTAGAGATTAGAATTATGTAAATTAAGTCAAGCCAAATCTAGATTCAAAGTTATCAAAAGCAATCATACATAAAAGTGGTTATTTTTATAAATATAAAAATAATGACAAAGTTATAAAATAGTATTGATTATAGAGATTATATTTAGGAAATTTTTATATATTTTAAACAAATTTTTTTAGTGTCCCTACTACCTACTGCTGCCACTTTGTCGGCTGACTCGAAATACTTCCATGTTCATTTTACAAGTAAAACGGAAATGACAGTTCCGCAGCGACTCGAACATCTTTCGCTCCTCCGCTTCTCACTTCTCGTTTCTCCGGTTCCGTGTTTTCCCCCCCTATTTCCCCGATTCCCTGCTTCTCTGTTGTCCCGCCAGTTGCCATGGAAAGTGAAAGAAACCTTTCTCGCATAATAGTCTGTCAAAGTGCCCGAGTTGCTCCTGTGACGGTCGGCGCAGCTCGCCACTCTCGAACACTTAGCACTTGACAATCTGCAGGAAGGCGAACGGAGAATGATAGGAAATAGATAAGAGATATGGATAAAGGATAAAGAAAGGATAAAACCAAGAATTGGTTGGAGCCTAGACGGGATAAGCTTGAAATTTATTATCTTCAGATCTTCAAGTTTTTATATTATATTATTGACTTTTTATGGTAATAGTTTAGCTGAAGATGGCATTTAAATTTTATCTTATTACCAGCTTCTACTACTCCTTCTTAACTTACCATCTTCTATATCTCAGAACCCTCTTTTTCCACCCATTTACCCACCCTCCTCCCCTGATGACTAGAGTTACTTGAACTAATTTTCTAATTATGAGTCCGGCGCACAGAAATCATGTCAGGCGTCCGTTGCTCTCACTCGCTGGCTCGCTTGCTGAGTGATTTATGGCTGCTGCTGGAAAAATGTCAAAATATTTGTTGGCCAGTCTCCACACAAGGCCTTCCCTCCTCCCCGCATTCCCCCATTCCGCTGCTGATGAGCTAGCTCCCCCTCAAGTTTATAGACTGGCCTACGCAATATCGAACTTATCCAAATCACTTGGCAAACTTTTGGCCCTCTTTCGCAATGCCGCCTTCTGCTTATTCCTATTTCCCTGCTATTGTTTGTTGTGAATTTGATTTATTTATTTATTGTTGGCTCTCGTTCTGTATTCGCTAATCGCCAGTGGAGCGACTGATTAGCGTAATTTTCCGGTTGCTGAGCGTTTGCCCTCTCGATATCAATACAAAAGTTCGGGTTTTTTTTTCTTTTCTTTGCATTATTATTTTCAAAACTTTGCTGATAGGGAATTATAACTGGGAATTGGGCGAATGATTGGACAAAAGGCGGAAAAATATATCTCTTTTGGGAGCGAGTTTGTAAGTAAAAGTTTAAGGAACTGGATAAGTAACTGATAAGTTTAAATAATTTTGTGTATATAATAATCATATGAATTTTTGAAAATTAACTACCTAAAGTTCAGCATAATTTACGTTTGAAATTTCTTATTAATAATTCTTAAAGAGGAATTTGTAATTTTCCTTTAAAATAATAATACTTGAACAGAGAAATACATATGAAGATTATTTCAGTAAAAAATATATTTTAAATATATCAGAAATTTGTTATTTATTTACATTCATTTAAACACATGAGATAACCTTTTTTATTTATTAACCACGAAATAAATTATTCAAAATATTTTTACCATCTCCACTGCAATCACATCTCCTTCAATAATGCACATCTCTCACTTGCCTTGCCCCTGGAGGAGACACCCACACATGTTGCTCCTCCGCTTCGCTAAGCCATCGCTTTGAGCGAGCAGGATAGCTAGTGTGGGGGCTGTGGGGGACAGCAAATGAGCTAGCCACATGTGCGTGTGTGTGTTGTATGCTTTGTATGCTAAGCGATTCCCCGAGGCCAGGCCAAAAAATACTTTTCGGGTATGTCAACTTCCAAGTAATTTGCACGAGCCTGACACTTTTTCTGTTTTGTGTAGTTCTGCGACTTTGATTTATGGGGCATCGTCAAAAGACAAATGCCAAGGCGGGCTGGGTGGCACATGTGGATCAGGGCAGACCTCAAATAGGGGGCGTGGCATCCCATCAGAGTGTGAAGGTCAAACTTGTTACCCGCCGAGAAAACAATTTTCCATTTCCGCAATGACAGTTTCAGTTTTTCTGACATGCAAATCCCAACGAGAGAGGGCCACCAAAAAAATATAAAAGGTGACACGCCGAAAGCTCCACAAAACTATGAATAAACTCCAAAATATACAAACACACACACCCAAATGGAGAGTGCAAAAGAAAAGGAGAAGCCGAGATGAAACAAAAGTCCATGTTATTCTACCGAAAAAGTCAAAAAGTCAACTTCACATGCCCGAAAAGTCGCACAAAAATAATCCCAAAAAAGTTTTTGCGCTCAAAAACATGAAAACGTTCAACACGATGACATGGGTGGCGGGGCAAAAGGGGGGCTTTCCAGAGCGGTAGGAGACTCACTGGGGGGATGAGGGAACGAGAACGCAGACGTTGATCACAAAAAGGGAAAATGTCAAAGTTCCTCTTTTGCGGTCTCCGAGGTTCTTTAAATGTTCTCGGTAACAATTTTTGGTAAGCTTCCTTTTTTTGGAGAGGGGATTTTGCCGTTGTTTTTGTTTCTCGGAACCAGCGACAAGGGAATTTTGCACAGAAGAACTTGACTTTATTTTTTAGGGATTGTTGTATTTTGTACAGGAAAAGAGTGACTCTTCCCAAAAGAGCATTTTTAAAGATTTTTTAGTAAGCTTTTATAGACTTTTGTTATGCAAGTAATCGATTAATGAAAGTAAGCAATTACATAATTTTTTTTAGTATAATTATTATGAGTTTAATTTTATGCATTATTATTAGTTTAATATTATGCATTATTATGTATTATATGTATATTAATACCTTATAAAAATTAAAACTTAACCGGTACAGTAGGGTTAGGTGGGTTTTTAAATAGGGACTTTAGTGCGGAATATCCTTTTATATGCCATATGAATAATCAAAATCAAATCTTAATACGACAAAAAAACAAGAAGAAAATTAATTGGTTTCTTTTAAAAAAATGTCTAACCTCCTCAAAGGACTCTTTTAAGCTTAAATCGTATAACATCGTGTTACCAAGCTAAAGCCACCTATAGTATACTATCCCAGCTTTTTATTTGGCCATCTTCTTATCATTTCGCTTCAGTTATGGCCGCTTTCAGGCAGCATCTGGTGGCTGCTTCTGCTCCCCCGCAATATTATTTACGCTTATTTTGTTGTTGTCACGCTTCCGTTAACATGAAAAGGAAGTGCACGTCAAAGCTTAGACACAAACCACGAAGCGTAAAGGTGCAAGTGAAGCCAAAATAACAACAACATTCATTGCAATTGCCACCCAGTAAAGTGAACAAAAAGCGAATAAAAAAGCGCAGCCCAGAGGAGAGAAAAACACAACCGGCAATAACAATAACAATAACAATGGATTAAAGGGCATCCCCGTAGCCAGCAATGCGTGCCAGCGAGAATTTGTTGAACAATTTCGCCAAGAGAAACACAGAGCACAAACAAAAAAAAAACCTGCAGCTTGCATAAATGAATAAATGACTGGCAAATGAAAAGGGAAAACTAAATGGAAAATAGAAGGGGAGAACGCGAAAGCACAAATTACTAACAATTAAATGGCGAACAAAGTAAGCCAAGCTGAGCCAAGCCGCAATTATCACATCACTGGCTCTCTGGCTCCGACTCTGGCCAACTGAAGACCCCAGAAGAGCCCCCTTAAAACCCCACAAAACCGAAGAAAAAAAAGAGGAGGAAAGACAACTCTAATTTATGAACTGAGGCAGAGGCAGGAGGCAATGCACAGTGGAATTTCGGTATTCCACCGCCTTTTCACTCCACTTTCGAACCGTCTTCAAGGTGAACAGCGATTTGTAAAGATGCAGCGATAAAACAGGTAATGAAAAAGAGGTGGCCATAAAAAACTTGTAGGCCTAAGCAGGTGCTAACAATTCGCCGGCTAGCCTAGTAATAACCATAACGGCCCAAGGCCCTTAAGAGTATCTCGATCCGCGAGACCCTTCTGCGAAAGTATCTTTTTCCCAACCAAAATTGACAACGATCCAATTTCATAATGAAAATTTTGTGCCGCTGTCAGCCTTCAATTGAATTGGATAAAAGAAGCAGCCGAAGCTGAATAAAAAAAGAAATTGAACAACAAGCGACGGCAAAAGTTTTGCAAGCGAAAATAGTCCAAGGAGGGGAGGCTGGGTGGGTGCTGAGTGTAACCCCCATGAAGAAATCCAGCTGACAGGCCGCAGAAAGAGAGAGCCATAGAGTCGGAGAAAGAGATGGGTTGCGGGAGTTGCGCTCCCCTATCTGTTTGTGCCGAGTGCGTGTTTGTTTTTGTTCTTCTTCTCGTTTTTGTATAGTTATATCGAGTGAACGAAAAACAAAAACTTTTTTCCACTTGAGTAACTTAAGTGCCAATTCCATCCAACAAAAAAAAAAGAAAAGAAAACGGAAGAAAGACCCGGGAAGACAGCAACGAAAACCAAAGCCAGCTAAAGTTGAATTAAAGCAGCGCAAGAACAATATTTGGCAAGTCCTGTTGCGGGAAAGAGACAGGCGGCAGTGAACTTGAGTGTTTATTGGCGCCCTCGGGTGAGCCCTAAATTGATGTGAGAATCGATTGAAAGCCAAATGAAAGGCTGCTTAATGAATCCGAGAGATGGCGAGAAGCTAATGTGGGGCATTAGGCAGTATTTAAATATGCATAAAGATTCGACATGCTCTCGAATTAAATGACAGAAAATTTATGGAAGAGGGTAGAAATATTGGGTATTAATGGGTCCATGAAACACTGTTTCCACAATCAACTGAAGAAGTAATAAATGCACCTTTAAGTCTATATATTATATTTTGGGATTTTGTGACATATTACAAATTTTGTATAAATTAGTTTAACATTTGATACGTTACATCAACAAAGATATGTAAAGTCTGGAAGGATCTTAGGATACTCAAATTAACAAACAGAATTAAAATGGAACATTAATGCTTAATCTTCAATAAAATTAGAAATCGTAATAAGATGTGTCAAAATTAAATTGATAATAAAGTTGTACTGTTTTCGATGAGCAACAAGAACAATGATCTAATAAGTTTTCATTATTTTATATTTGTAAATGAAAGAATGATTATTATTACAATTTTCCATTGCACATTTAGACACACACATTTACTTCCTACTGAACAGACTAAAAGCACACACATTGCATTTTATAAAACCCTAAGAATTGAGTAATTTAAATATTTTACAAATCATAATCATTCATAATATTCATTTTTATATTAAAATATTAACCAATTTTAAAAAATACTCCTTTCTTTTCGCGTACTGCTTTGCCGTCGGCAATAAACATATTTTAAATGTGTTGTGAAAACGAAATTGGTTACTAATATTACTTTTAGAAATAAAAATAAAAGTCAATAAAGTTGCTGAACTTGAAAACTAAAATCAATTTGGTTTTTATTTATTTTTTGTTTTTGTTCAAAGGAAATATGAATAATGGCCGCGCAATTCAAGTTCGCCAAATTGATGGAAACCAAAAACAACGGAAACACGCACACTCACACTCGGGCAAACACACATACACACACACTTGCACAGGCAAACACAAAGGGAAGTAAAACAGGAAGGCGGCCATGATTTGCCGACGGCAATTCCCAAAATTCGTCTTCCATTGCGGAGTTCAGTGAAGAAGAGTGAATAATTCGAGTGGCGGATGCAAAATAAGAGTGAGGTTCAAAAAGGCAATGGGAAGAGAAAAAAAGAGAGAGAGATTGTGGGAGAGATTCCCAACAGTACTGGCAATTTGTCCTTTTTTTAACGAGGTGTCCTTATTTTTTGACTGGTTATTTAGAAATATATTTTATTTTAATAATAAATGTAAAAAATAATTACTAAAGTCTAGGCTTTTAGAATATGTAAGACAAAACAATAGAACAATTTCAAAGTTTAAAATTAAAATATAAAAATGTAAACTCGATTACAAATTGTATTTACAATTTTTCGAAGCTAGTAAATTGAAATTAGGTTTTTTTATTTCATTGTTTTTTTTTTTTTTTTTAATTTAGTTTTAAACTTTACTTGAATTGTCTTTTGGCATCACTGACTTTTCCACACATATTAAAACTGGAAAAACAGCTGCGCTAAGAGAGCCACATTACATCCTGTATTTCTCTTAAGTCTCTTCATCGCACAGCTGTTCAGTTTGGCGCCAAAAAAAATACTCTCCCTGGAAGTCAAGAGAAAATGACTCTCTTTGACTGGAAATACCTGTGACTTCCAACAGGACCAAATGATTTGTGTTTGCTTTTTCGTTTCCCTTTTCTTTGTTTAAAAATTGCCTAAATTTAAAATTTTTAAAGTGAAGTTTAATTCCATTGCCAAATCGAACGATACTGATAACTGCCCTCGTCCGTCTCGCATATTGATCCAATCGCAGGGAAATTAGCATAAATTCTCCAGCACCGTATTTGTGGAACGCAACATAAAACTTTCGATCATTTAAGGCAATCGACAAGAAAATTAGATTTTGGCTTTGGTTATTTTCGTCTTTTCGGCCATTCGCACGTTTGACCCCCTTCAAGGCGATCGCTTTTGGCCAACCAGCACATATGCCAATACCAATGCGGCTAAAAACGGGGTTGGGCTAACGATTGAATTATTTTCGCAACACTGGGAGAAATATTTGGGAATTAAAAAATGGTAGAAAATTATATGGTTAACTAGGAATTTTTTTTTCCTAATTTTATTAGTAATTTAAATGAAGTTTTTACTATGAATAATTTAATTTTAAATAATACTTGTTTTCTTAACAATAACTTGTGGAAATAGTTAAATATTTTATTGTTTATATGTGGCTTAAAAAAACGGTAAATATTTTAATAATAACACGAACTGATTCAGTGGCTTAAGAGTCTAAAAGCTTCTTCAGATATTTTCCCATAAAAATCCCTGTTATTTAATTTTTGGTTTTTATTTCTTAAACTCTCGATTTCTGGATTCCGGATATCAAATCCTAACCCAAACCCTAAGCGGTACCTCTGACAAGTTAGCAAGCCTTTGAAGCCCCATTTCCAATCAAGAAACCTGGCTCAAATCGAGAGGCCCATAACGAAGACCTTCGCATTCCGAGGCATCCGCTCCAGTATCTCGGTTTCTGTTGCTCTTTCTGTTTCTGTCCCCTGTCAGTTGGTTAAGATATCGATATGTGCGCATATATATATATAGTTATATAGAGCCGCAGTCCCATATCGATTTCAAATTGGAAGTCCCAACTCGCACGGCTGGCGAAACAGGAACAGAAAATAATTAAGTTCTCAAAAGATAAAAATCATGTTAGCCGCAGATCAATTAGTTGATTTTTACCATAACCCAGGCATATATCAATTTTTGTTCGCCTCCTCATCTGCCTCTCCTACGAATACGTGACGCCCCCGCCACCGCCGCAGAGTAACCACCCCCCCACAGAACACCACACACCTCCACCTCGCCCAGTCTCACCTGGAGAGTGGCCAGCTTAGTGCATAAATTTACATATGAGAATGTCTGGAAATGCTTTTTGAAGGCTGTTGAAATGTGGCTGCAGGACAGGGGGCTGCGAGTGGGTCTCTGAGTGGGTTAAGTGGTGGGGGAGGGGCCTGGGCTCCTCGAGAGGTTTCTCCTTGGATGTAGCACCTGCTTTTTGGCCTGGAGCAAGATACTCGAGTGGCCGAGAAGAAGAAGGAGCCTCGAATGGAGGCTGATACTGGACATGCACATGCTCGGACGTCAGTAACTCATTTATCGCTTAACTGGAGTTCCCACTCCTAACTCCTTTTTATGCACAGAAAGAAACAATTAGGGTATTTTAAATATATTAAGGCAAGCATCTAAATTCAATAATAATGGGACCATACTATTAAGACCACTGAATACTAAATTTAGATGTATTTTAGGAAGCAAATCTTTACTGTAGAAAAATTATAGGAAATTTGTACACCTAATGCTGCATTTTCTCTATTTATAAATTTAAAAATAAATTGTATAAAATCTGTTCTAAGACACAATTTCCTCAGTGTACTAACCGTCTCTGTTTCGGTTTCTTTGGCTTCATTTTGCTTTATTTTGACAACGAATTTGCATGCGCTGAAAATTGTGTTTTGAGGCTTGTTAATTTTGACTAAAGTCGCTGCAGTTACGTGCTGCGTTCAGTTCGGTTCTGTTCCCAATCCAAATCCCAGATCCCAAGAGTCGCGGCCCATTGCGTGACTGACCCAACCCGAGAGACTTACGCATGCGCACGCTTACAAACGCCAAACTGAGTTTCACAAAAAAAAAAAAAAAAAAAAAACATAAGAAATTAAAATAAAACTGAAAAAAAAAATCAGAAAAAAACTAGTAAAAAAACAAGTAAAATGTGAAACAAGACCCAAAACAAAGTGTTCGATGTTTCCGTTTCAAATTCAGTGGAAGAAGACATTTGCAAAGGCCCCAAAGTCTCGGGGTTCGTTCCATTGTGGAGACCAAGTCGGAGTCCGAGTTCTGTGGGGACAGTGGGACCGCTGGACAGAGACAATTGGCGCGCAAACAATTGTTCGGTTCGTTCTTTGGTTTGGCTTTGGTCTGCGCTCTTTGGACATACTAAGAAATAAAAACAAGTTCGGTATTTGGCTTTAAAGCACGGCTAAACAGCTAAGCTGGGAAGAGCTTCCACGCGGATGAGAGATGGTCTAAACAGTGGGCTTAAAGGAAAACTGTAATGTAAGGTGAAAAGTGTTTGTTTTATTTAGATAAATTATGGAATTTTGGGTTTAAATATGAAAAGCAAGAAGGAAACCTGATCTTTTAGATAAAACAATAATATTTATGTCTAACTATTGTTAAATATTTTTTACAGTTTAAAGTAGTTCCTAAAATATTTAAAATATTTTAATTATAAAATTTAGTTACTCTTTTAGTGAAAGGATACAAATAATTTTGTAAAATAAATGTGCTAATGAACCTTCTATCTCTTAATTGCAAAGCAATAGTTTCAATCGAATTGCAAACTTCTTTAAATCTCTAAGATATATTACACTAAAACTAGATTTCATCCCACTGTGCACATTGCGCTGTTCAACCAACTTGCCGATTGTGGCGCAGATAAAAGAAAGGCACTTGAGCATTACATTGGCCAAGGCAGGCAGAGCATGCTCTCCAGTTTCTCCCAACTCCGAAGAAGATTTCTTTGCGGGCCAAAAAAAAAAAAGCCCACCAAATGCAAGCAAAATAAAGTCGGCGGGAAAAGTGCAAGGGAATTAACAATTCATTTTATTGTTAAGTATGCTCTCGGGCTGGCTTTTGGCCATGGACCCGGCCTCTTTTTTAGACCATCTTGTTAGGCCCTGTCTGCAGCAGCAGCTGGAGCCTCCGTCCTCATAGTTAATAATGCGATAATTTCAGTTTCATTCAAAGCAAATCGAAGGCAGCAGAACACCAAAAGGGGCAAGGAAAGCAACAGCTACCGGATTACGAGCCACAAAAAAAAAAGGAAAATAAAATAAAGTAAGGAGGGAGCTTGTTGCTGGATTTCTTGGCGTGTTGCGGCAACATGTTGCAAGCAGAAAAAACCTGATGCATGCGCAAAATTTAAATTATGTTGTTTTGTCGCATGTTTCTCTCTTCTTCTTTTGGCTGCGCTTTGTCGTTGTTGAAGTCCTTTTAATGTTTTTTTTTTTTCTTTGGGTTCTTTAGGCATTATCAATGAATAAATGAAAATGTCTTTTGTCCAGAGGAAAATTGTTGTTGCTGCTGCTGCTGCCTGGCATGCAACTGCAAAACGCTTAACATCTTCTTTAAGTCGCTGTTTTATGTCACAGCCAACTGTCATTTGTACATTGAATTGCGGTCCCTGGCTGTATTTTCTGTCCCTCCCTGGCTGTCTGTTCGATTTGCATAAAATCACAGGAAGCACTTAGGATTAATAGCGAGCGCCCAAGTGTCGTGGGTTAAACACGTGTGTTTTGGAAATTGATACGATTGGGTCCTTACCTTATTCCGATGTGCGGCTAAATTGTTGTAATCCATGTAAGCTGACCGCGTTTGTTATCCATTTACAGCGGGGTTAATCCAAAAAATTGCACTGCAAAGAAGAGAAAAGGGAAGATTCTTAAAAATGTTGCTTTGTACTGATTCCCAGGGAAATTATCGCCTGGCGCCATCTATGGGCAAGTGCCCGAAGCGCTCGTGTAAAATGTTGAGGGTGGGGAATTTCTATGGGATTTTTTTGAATATTTTTGGTTACTAAATAATATTATGTAAATTAATATAAGAAATAAATTAGGATGAAAAAATGTATAAAATTTAAGTATATTTTTCGACGTAATTTTTTGTATATTTTTTTGATATTTATTGGGACATTAATAAAGGTATTTTTCACATCAAAAATATGAATACTGTTCGAATTTTTAGTTGGTAATTATTATTAATCTTAGCTATTTGGTCTTTCAAGAATATAAAGTTGTAAAAGGTTATAAATGTTCCACAATATTGTAATAAAAAAACCCCCAAGCTTAAAATGTATATCCCTAAAATCCAAGTAAATCCCAAAGAACTTTCTATCCCACAGCAATTATCTCGATAGGAAGCTATTTTGGCCAAGGTTCCTTCTGTCCCGCCGCCAACTTTTGACATTTTCCCACCTTTTAATGTCACCCAAGTCGGAGCCAGGCAAAAACAGGAACCAAAATCGAAACCAAAACCAAACACCGATCGGGGCAGCGGCAACAAAAAGATCGCTAACAGCAACGAGGAAGCCAATGGCCATGGCCAAAAGAGCCAGAGATCCAAAGGGTCCACAGACCAAGTGGCAGAGACTGTCAGGTTCAGTTTCAGTTAAAGTTTAAGCTCAAGTTCCAGGTTCAGAGGCAGGCTTGCAACGGAGCTGCTGTCATATCCTTTTGCGGTAAACGACTGAGAAAAAAAAGAGGAGAGATGTGGCAAGGGGGACGTGTATTTGAGCCAGCTTCTCATTCATTTGCGCCAAATGTCATTATTGTTGCTCGTTTGTTGTGGCCAGTGCCTCCTGCCTCTGCCTGCTGCCTCTTTTTGTGGCATCTTCGGGTCTTTTGTAAAACTCCCTCGTTAAACAGATTATTTTCACACCCGACTTCAGGCTGTTGGGTGCTGCCAATTTGGTAAGTGAATTGAATGGGGCTCAGAGGAGTCTCGAGTGTAGTTCACTCCTTGCAGGCGTTAATAATGCGATTTCAATGCAGGGGCAAGCACTGATAAAAAGTTTGTGAATTTATGTAAATTTAATTTTAACATTTTTGCTTTAGAAGAAGGTTTTTATTTATTTTAACAAAATAATTATAGGGCTCCTACTTATATTGCTTAAATTTATATAAAATTACAGAATCAATAAACAAATGAATGAGAATAAAATAAAACGAATACTAATTATATTTACAAATATTAATAGAATTAATTAAAGTTCAAATTTTATGTAAATCTATTACTAGTAAATTTATCTTTAATAAAATGAGTTCCATTATATTTTAAAATATTTGAAACCAATTTTTTTTCAGTGACAGCCAAATTCAAAGACTCTCAAAGTGCGAAATGGTTTTTGTTTATATTTTTTAGGGATTCCTTATGAAAGCGACAGAAGGAGTGACACATGTATGCACCTGGTTTAGAAGGTTGCGGTGCCAACAATGGGCAGGCTTCGATTTGGCTTCGAATCCGCTGATTGTTAATTGCAAGAGGTAAGCCAAAGGATTGTCTGAGCCTCGGACTTTAGTTTTCGTAGAGAGATGATTTTGGGGTCGATGGTGGAGATTAGATTGAAAATGATGATTGCTCACTCTACCTCTAGGATTTTAAATGCAAAAAGATTTATTAAAAATTAAAAAAAAACTTGAGAGTATGAATAAATTTGCAATAATAGTTTTCATAAATATTTAAGTCTTTATGAAGGTATAAAGTTAGTTTACAATTTAACTTAAAAACTTTCTACTGATGTTTTACCTTAAAATGTAAATAGTTTCCTAATTTCTACGACAGCTGGTCTCATTTATATCCTATTGACTGCTCCCTCGGGCAATCAACGTAATCATCGCCAAAGAAAGTGAACGCTCCTATTTTATAGATCGATGGGGATTCCCCTCCCTTCCCTTTGGCAATCATTTCGCACCCCAGGCCCGAAGGTATTCCGCGCAAATTATTCGAAATTATTTTTGCGGACACGCTCTGCCGCACGTAGCACTCGCGAAAAAAGCTGAAGAAGAAGCGTGCAAACCCTTGGAATTCCAAAACAATTTATTTTATTTCAAGGGGAGGGGTGGTGCTGGGAGGCGGACCACCTAGGCGTAACTGTACCCAAATTCATATGCATAATTTTTGCGCTATTTGCGATGTTTGTTTTGATCGCGAAAATATTTAAGCGCGATCGCTGCGTAATTGTTGAAAGTCAGACAAGGCAGGGCCAACACTTGGGGGGTTTTTTTTGTATATATTTTGTTGACAGGGAGGGGGGAGGGTGGACTGACACGTGAATGACAGATCAGACAACCAGCTCACGCCCAACATCAGAAAACATCCATAAATATTTTTGTCATTTAGCTGCCGGGGAAGCGGCACTCGATGCGATTTATGGCCGAGAGTCGTAAAAAACCGTAAAAAGCCTTCCCCCACAAGCAAGCCAACCATAGCATCGTAAAATTAAACAGCGAAAATAGTTTTTGGCCGCTTAAGTTGCCGTTTGTGATCGAAATATTTAATTAATTGGTCAAAACACTCGATCGATCGATGGATCGCCGAACCTATTCGTGGGTGGCCCGCCCAGCCCCGAATTGGAGTGCGTTCGTTTGATTTATGCAGACAACGCGGACACATTTAATGAGCGGCATTTGAATGCACAGTCGTTGGTTCACAAAAAATCAAATTCTGCACTTGTCGCTAAAAATAAATAGCCAGGCTTTGAGGGTTTTTAAAAAAATAGAAAAATATTCGATGTTTGGTGGTCTAGTGATGTGCGGGCGCCATCCGACGACTGTTGGCGGAACTAAGTGAAGGAAAGTTTCGGAAAAAATGATATTTTCATTTGGGTTGCTGTCTCAGCTAAAGGATAATGGGGTGAGTCCTTGTTTCGGACTCAAAGGACCTGTGTTTTTTGAAGCTTTTGCTGGGGTAGCTTTTATGTGGGGAATGTTCCCAGTTTCCTAGAGTTTCTAAAGCTCAGGACATTTTTCAGTTGCTAAAAAATGCTTTAAGGATTTTAAGGATACAGGATGTAAGGACTATGTAAAATTACATGGAAATGGTATTTTTACATTTTAGAATTAATTATAATGGAAAAGCCTTCTTTACGATTAAATGTTTCCTTTTAAATTAAGTGTGATAAAGCATGTAAATATTTGAAGATTTTAATTTAATAAATATATAAACATAGTAAAATATTGCTCTTAATTTATATATCACAAATTTAAAGCTTTACAAGAGAAAATTTTACATACTAATAATGATTGTCACATCAATTTCGCAGCCCTTCTGCCTTTAAAACACACGCGAAAACAATTAAATAATAATAAATAAAAATGCTAAGAAGACCTAATAAAAATGCAAATCAAACAAGTTTTCGTTGGTTTACCACTTAACCATCATCATCATGCAGGCCAACAGATTTTTGGCTTATAAAAAAATGAACAAACTGACAATATTCAAGTTGTACAAAGACTTGTAAATAATTTGTAGACAAAAGACGAACAGAACCATATTCAAAAATGGCATCGCAAACAAAGACCACACACAGCCAACAAAAGCGGGGAAAAAATAATAATAAAAAAAGATATACAAAAATGGAAATAAAAAACACCTTGGCAAAACGTAAGGCAATAAAAAGTGAAGTTCCTTTTAATTTTATGACAGAGCCGACACTTAATAAACAATAATCATCATCTCAAGAGGAGTAGATCTTGATCTCCACTGCAAGCACATTTCCTTTATTTTATTTAGTTTTAAGTTTTTTTTTATGATTACTATTAAACCCAAACCAAGCATTTATATCATATTTTTGTGCCAACGAAATTTGCATTTTGATGAATTGCAGAAGAGTAACCTGTAGTAAGTCATTTTTCGCGACACTATCTCAAAGTGCCAGTGAAAAGATCGAGGGTCTATAGTGCCGGGGCAACTTCTGGTCTCTTGTGTGACTTGAAATTTAAATTAACCTTTTGGTCTGCTTTTTTTCGACTCTTCTTCGGCGGCGGGTAATTATTTTTTCATTTTGCGAGTTAGCTTTGGTTGGATGTGAGTTATTGTGCAAATTAAAATGAACGATGTGTCGGTAAGGTCGCCTTTTGTTGTCGTAGCGCCAACGATGTGGTACCCCCTCTCTCTGCAGACCCTGAACCTGAACCGCAAGTGCGATGTTTCTGGCGTTTTTCTATATTTCTTTTTCAGTATTTCTCTTGTTTGGCTGTCTAGAGCGTACATGATGTGACTATGATTCGTGTTCGCCATGAATTTGCCCTGTCCATGGCGGTCGAGGCGATAAGAATCTTTCCTGAGTTCCCGCGACGAGAGCGGTCCAGATGAAAAGCTCCGGCGACTGGCGAAATATTGACCAAGTGTCGGGGGAGACGGAGAGAAGGGTATGTCCAACCTGACAGCGGTAAGTGATTAACCTTTTACATGGATCCGTCTCCGTCTCTGTTCCTGATCCAATCTAAATTCATAAGACAAAAGCGGCAATTTTGGCCGTGTTTTTTTGTTAACTTTTTTTTGGGGTTTTCTCGGTTAGTGACTCAGTTTAGAGAGTGCCGTTATGCGATTGCGCTGAACTAGTTGCCATTTAATCGGAGGTTAAGCATCTTGATTTATTAATTGGCAAAATGATTGAGGGACGTTTTGCCAGAGGGCGGAAATTGAATTTTAGTTGACTTCCTTTGTGTTTCGTTTGTGTTTAATATCCTTGGTGGGGTTAATAAGTTATTGGAATCATTAGAAGATACTTTTCACTTGATTCAAAATATTTATTGTGATTAATAACAGATAACAAAATAAATGAATAAATTATTGTGACATTTTTTATGTTAATTAATAATGATAATTTAATTTAAACAGGCTTATACGGCTCAAAGGACCAAGAGGCTAATAAACCACAATAATTTTCAAAATTCTAGAGAATAAATTTAATCATATATCAAGTTCCTAGGCCGAAAACCTTTAGAAACTCTAAAATTCCATCATCAAACTTGAAATTTCCTTGACTGAATTTAAATTTCACTTGCAGGCTGGGCTCTGAATTCATTTTTCCACCTACTCTCTCGCTCTCTCTGTTTCCTGCTCCTTCCCTTGGCCTCACTTCAATTTCCATTTTGGGAACCAATTGAGACTTGGAATTCGCCATAAATTGCATGTGCGACAACTGTTCCTCCTGTCTCTGTGTACGTGCGAGTATCTGTGTGTGGGAGTGCCCTGTGGTGCGATAGTGTGGGTGCTGCAACTCTCAGCTACAAGCTGAAAATGCTCCTCAATGAAGTCAGTTCATTTAAGTTCAACTTATGATGCGGCAGAAATTTGCAGACAATGTTGGAAATATTTCAAACTCAATTCCGAAAGGGCAACCCCTGAGTGCCAAAGTGTGTGTGCGGATAGGTGTTTGTGTGGATGAAGCTGGGAAATATATGTATATGCAAACTCGGTTTGAATTTTGAATGACCTTGGCATAGAGGAAATGGCAAAAAGCATTATTTAAACTTAACAAGGCGACAACTGGGAATGAACCCCAAACACCCACATGCGAAACGTGGGTGGGAGAGGACTCTGAACACAGGGTTGATGGTTTCGGCTGAGTAGCAATTTGTGCCGAACTCAATCAGAGCACACGGCAACCCATTAGTTCCCTCACTCCTCCGGGGATTTTCTCAGCCCAGAAAAAGGGGCGGCGGCCTGGCAGCCCACAAAAGCGTACAGGCGAGGTCAAAACAAAAGATCTACAATTATTCTATAAATTTTACTAAAATATTGTATAAAAATGAAAGATTACATTTCAAAATATTGCAGATTGTTTTAAGATAAAGTATTTTTTTTATAGAGTAAAGGTTTGTTTAAAAATAAGTCAACATTTGATATAATAATTTAAAAAACAAATTAGTACTTGAGAAGTATTTTCCATTTTAAAGCTAAATCATTGTTTCTGCGCATAAGAAACTTTTCATGGTTATTTTAAAATACAAAAAATTACAGAACATTGAAAAATACGATTTATTCTATACCCAAAAAGTTATTTCAATTCACCCGTTGCTGTTTATGGTTACATATTTCCACACGTGTGTTGCATTGTCTCTGCGTGTATTTTGCTAATTTACTAGACAGAAATACGCCTTTAACCCACCTAGCTCATTTATTATATAAAACACAGCGGCCAACAGGGAGTCAAGGGCTGCTGGGAGGGCGGAGTGGCAGGAGACAAAGGACAGGGCGACAGGTTAACTGGCGAAGCAGCTGCTGAGCCCGATTGCAGTCCTTGGCAGAAAGGAAGCCGAAATAGCCGCAGGACTCATCGCCGTCATCGTTGCGTCGTCCTCCCTTTGGGCTTTGAACCCTTTTTGGCCCCTTACATATACAAACATATATGTACATATAAATATATGTGTTTTTCGAGGGTAGCAAAGTGTAAAAATCGTGTTAATTTTGGAAGGCAGCGTGGCGACGGGGATTTCGGTGTAACCATTTTATATGAGTTTTTAATTACAGAAATTAGTTGGCTTCCGCTTCACTCAGTTCTTCACTCCCTTTCGCTTTGGGTTTCTGATATAAAAAGGGTTGAACTTTTGATATATGGGCATAAAGTATTAAACAAATCTTTTAATATTTTTGGATTAATGAAAAATCAAGCTAGAAGTAAAAGCCCTTTAAAAACTGTTGAAAATAACTTGGGGAACGTTTAAAAAACCTTATGTTTAAGTTTTTAATCAAAAATTGTTTTTTTTTTTTTAAAGAATAATCTTTAAAAATAACAAAAAAAAACAGCAATTAAGTGTTTACTTATCTCCTGAAACTTTTAGCGGGAATTATTTTATATAAATTAGAATATCTTTTAATTTCATTTCGAATTTTCATTTACATTTAATTCCCATTTTAAATACTTTTCCTGAAGACTTACACTTCATACAAAAATAACCTTAATTTAACGCACACAAAAATTCAAATAAAATAATAAAATATTTAAATGCAATTAACAGGCCGCGAGTGCAGCGTCCTGAAAGGAAAAAAGTTTTGTCAAATCAACATCCTTCCGTTTTCGCTGCGCACAAAATGAAAAATATCACATGAAATTAACCCTGCCGCGGGCAGGAAAGCCACTCCACCAACCCCCCTGGTCCTGCCGGAGGGGAGCGGGGGGAGGGGAGTGAAAAAAGCGGGCAGAGGGGTTGCAAAAGCGATGGCCGAGGCAGACAATGTGGCAACAAATTTGTATGTAAATGTATGCAAAAGTAATTAATCATAGTCGCACATGCACGCACACACACTCACACAGGGACACTCGGGCACTGCGGACTTTACACAGACAGGCAAAGCAAGAAAGGACTCTCTTTCGCACAGATACGTATACGTGCATGAAGGTATATGTATGGGTATATGGAAATCCTGGCCGTTGGCTGAGGTGCAACTTGTTTAAAGGTTAACTTCATTTTTATGATATTATGACAGGACAGGGCGGGATTCCGGCTCGGATTTGGGTCCGCAGAATATCCTTTGTGGAAGGGGATGTGCATTGGGGGTGAAAAAAGCGCTTTAAGCGCGGAACTAACTCAGTTAACCAAAGCGAATATAATTCAATAGCGAAGATCGCAGGGAAAATGAAATAAATCAGTGGATGTGACGGTGTAAAGATTAGCTTAATTTTTATACAGAAAATAAATTAATTTTAGCTTCTAATTGTAAATATAAAATTAAATTATAAGATTGGTAAAGAACAAAATATATTTAGTTAATATATTTCTTAGTTAAAAGCATCTAAAATAGAATTTTATTTGAGCTCAACTCTCATTGTTCTTTACTGCTTCCCATTTCATATTTAAGTTATATTTCATAAAGTCCCTTTAACAAATAGACCCAAAATACATAAAATATCAATGGGCATCCTTTTCTTCCTTTGTTTCTTGAAATTTATATATATTTCTTGCTTATTATTTAGTGCAGAATCCTTCGAATCAATGAACCAAATGATTTACAAAAAAAAAGAGCAAATAACCGCACTTAAAAATCGTTTAGCCTGTCCGGTTGGCCTGCCTTCATCCGGAAGGACCTTTCCCCCATTCCCCATATCCTTTTCTGCAAAAAGGGTCTCAAGTGGCTTTGTGTGCGATGGTGTGTCCGTGGGCGATATTGAAATTTGAGACCGCAGAGGTCGACAAATCCTTTGGCCCAACGCATGACAACATGTGGCGATGCAGGAGCATCAGGAGCAGCCATTCCGCCTCATCCTTGCTGCTCCTGTGCCAGTGTAAGTATGTGTGTGTGTGTGGGGTTGGTTCTATAACGATAATGGTGGCGGCCATGATACCGCCGCTGCCTGATTTTGATGCTGCCGTCGCTTAGTGCTACCCAGCGATAGCGACCAGACAATGGCGGTGGTGGAAAATTCGAGCCAGCGACACATGTGCACCGTTTCCAGGGGTGGAGTATGAACGGGTGAGCGGGGGACATCTGGAGAGGGGCGTTGGCGTAGCTGCTGCTGTGTTTTGGCCTCTTTCCCTGGGCTCTGGCTTTCCTCTTTCCTCTTCTTTTTTTTTTTTTTTTTGCTGCCCATAAATCATCGCTGAGACGACACCGTGTTAAATTGGAACTTTTCCCATACTTGAATGGAATTGGGTGAAAATGTGAAATATATGCAGCTAAATAAAATATTGAAAATATACATAGTTGGGAATGAAACCGATTTAAGGTATTCAAAATAGAAGTTCTGAGATGGTTAAGTTCAAAGGGACTTTATTGGTAAAATTCTGAATTCCAAATAATTCCATGACTCTTCCAAAATATTATATAATTTATTAAATTGAAGGAACCGAGAGAAATTTTAATTTAATAAGAAAAAGTATCTTAAATACAATTTTTGTGTATATTTTGGGTTTGTCTTAAACAAAAATATACATATGACAGCTGTTTTTCGACCTCATTTTAAATAAGAAAAAAAAACCAAGCTATATTTACAAAATCGAAGACTACCTTTTCCTAAGATCCCTAAGCCTGGTAAAAATATTTAAAAATCAAATATCATATTTGCAACATTGTTGAAAAGAAAACACATTCTAAAATTAAATCGAAATGAGACACAATTTTCAGCTGTAATACAGAACAAGGTTCCTTAGATATTTTCACTATTTGCAGCGACCACAAAAGCGTACAATTTTCTGCATTTAAATTAAGCATGTGCGGAGCATGCAACATTGCCACTCACATGCATGCAAATCCCCTTCCCTCCCCTCCCATCCCCTGCTCCCCAATGACCAACCAACGCTCGCTCCGCACAAGCCGAAAAAGCCATAATTTTCCAATTAAGCGAAAATGAGCGATTTATTTGCCATGAAATCAGTGAGAATCGCCGATAAAAATCTCTTCATTCTGTTGCACAGTTTCTCTGGCCAACGGCCATTCGTGGGGGCGTACAGGGGGCGAGGTGGGTGGTGGAGGGTGGCAAAGTGGGCAGGACCATGGCAGCCTGTGGGTGGAGCAAGGGGGACGGACGACTGTCCCCGTGCAGTTGTTGCTGTGGCTTTTTTCGCTTTGGTTGCAGAAAGTGCAACGCGAAATGTTTGCCGCCGTTGCAATTATTTATTGTGCCCCGAGTTTAAAGGGGGAAAACACTCGGATTCGGATTTTCGGGGGAATAGTGGTCGAACGATGAGGCAGAGGTGCGGATTAAAAGGGGAAGTTCCTGTTGTTTAATTTGGGTAATAAATTAATTTGTTACTTTAACTAACTATTATTATAATTTTTATTTTAATTAATTTAATTCAACTAAACTAACTACAACTTTAAAAGGAAAGAACTGATTAAAGTCCCCATTGAAAAATACCTCCTTACGCCCCTGAATTGTGGGTGGCAGCAGCACCTTCTGGGGGTGGGAATTACATGTTGACGCTGTGGCCGCGTATGACGATGTGAAATGTGGATGCGCCAGTGTCTGAGCCACTTAACCCCCAAAGGGGGTGAGATTTTGCTGGAGGGAAACGGTAGTTACCTGGCTGTAGGTGAGAGGGGCAGATACATTGTCTCTTTTTCCTGTGGAATTTTTATTTTATTTTTCCCTGTCTTTTCTGTTTGTTGCCTCTTTTTCTCTTATTTTTTATTTTTTTGTTTTGTTTACGTCTGCAATTTCAAGTGGAAAATTGCTGAATATGCGACAGACTATATAAAAGTTATGGCAACTCAAAATAAAAGTAAAAAGGCTATACAAAAAATATTGCATAGCTTAAGTGAAAGATTTTAGAAAAATAAAACTAAATAAAATAAAAAGAATATTTTAAATAAATCAATTACACTATTGAAACTTAAATTAAATAAATTTCAGTATGAATTATGCCATATTTTTTACAGGAAAAAATAAAGTAAAATATCCTGCAATTAAAGCGAACTATTTATTTAGTCTTGAACTTTTGTGTGATTTTTGCAACACCTCGAAAAATGTTTGGCCGCCCATCTTATGTCCGGAATTGCATGTCCAGAGAGGGTCTTGGCTATTTAGCACCTGTAAGCCACACTTAATTAAAAATGCAACCAAGTGTTGTGTTTTTTTTTTCGGCCACACGCCAACACCTTGAAATGAACCGAGTATTTGATGTGAAGTAGCGTGTCCGTGGACTCTGCCCCGTTTTGTTGCACTCACCGTACAAGTATTTAGCATTTTGCTCGTCTGACTAATTCAATTGTGCGAGCAAGCAGGCCCCTTATACCCTCACCTACCCTCCAGGCCAGCGGATTGCTTCATTTATCAACAACTTTTCACTCGCTCACTCGTCTGCCACTTCCGTTTTCTTGCAGAGGGTGGGAAAAGGGGGGTTTTTCCAGGTGCCAATTGCAATTTGTGTTGCATTTTTAATTCGAGGAGTCTCTCTGGCACTTGCTTCTTGCAAGATTATAATGTTGTGAAGTTCAAAATGGGGATTGCAAGGGTGTCAAGATTATGTGTTTATATGTATATTTTAAAGTTTTTAAATTTTTAAATTAAGATGCCGGAATGCAAGTTTAAAATTCAAAAACTTTTCCAGTTGAAATATATAATTAAAAGTTATTTTGATTGAAGCCTCTGAGTAATAGTTTAAATTGCAATTTCCCCCCAGCAGGCTTTAAAAACTTTAGTTTTTAATTATTTCCCTGTGATATATTATACCCAAAAGTTCTGTGTAAATGTTGTGAGGGAACCCTGGAAATGAATTTATCTTATTCACTGAAATGTCAAAAAAGGTCACTGCCCCCCAGCCGAGAATAAACCCCCTTCTTCTTGCGATTGCTGCCAGTGCATTTGCATTGGCGCCAGTTGCAAAAAATATATATATGCACTGGGAGAATCCCCTCGATGTTTCGGAGTTGGGGATCGACAATTTTTCGGACGCACGCATTTTGCAGAGTGGCGACTCCAGGTTCGAGTCCTCGAACAGGACCAGGCCATAAATTTAACGCATTTTCCACAAAGTGCGGGAAATGCAGAGCAGCGTGAAGTGAACTCCGCAAATTTCCATTTTCGTTTTATTTTCTGTTAATTTGCCCATGGCAAAAGTTCTCTTTTTTTTTTGTGAAAAAATAGCCTGCAGGAAAATGAGGAAGTGCAGAGCGGCAAATGCAGAAATTTATGAAAAATTAATTTTGAAAATCGTTAATTGAGTGTTTATGGTGTTGCACACACAGAGACGGGAGTATATGCATATGAAATGGAATTTTTAAGCGCATAAATATGGAAACAAATTAAATGTAAGAGATTTATGACAGCAGCCAAAGCCTTGAATTATTTTCAAAATTTATAATTAAAGTTTAAAGGGGTTAAAAATTATTCTCTATATTAAATTGATGACATAAATAGTAGTAAGAATGTTCCAATTGAATGCACAAACTATTGCTGGAGTTGTAGGAATTTGTAAAGTTAATTAAAAACCTCAATAGGTGTCCAAAATAACGCTAAAAAATATTAAATCGTATAAATTTAAGTGCATACTTTTAGCAACCTTTTAAAGCGTTTTTAAAATCCCCTAGCTATTTTTAGCATTGCTCAAATTATATTAACAAGTAATAAACTAGGAAAAGATAACCGAAATGCTGTTGAAAATTCAACTAAAAATAATAAACTGACCGAATCAAAGTGTCAGTCAGCCAGTTGACTTCAATTTGCATAGGCAGCTAAATCATTTTGCCGTGACTTTCGAGTGCCAGTGTGAATGTGCGAGTGCATAACAAGAGCAAACAATATTTCTCACATAAATTCACACTTTAACCAATTTGCATGCAATCTGCGGGGGTGCAACAACTTTTGCCCAGCACCCCCACCCCTCCCAGTCGGCGGCCCTGCTGTCTGCAGGGTGGAAACTCTCTGCATTTTGCGCATGATTGTCGAGGGAGCCGAAGTGGAAATGGAATTGGAAATGGGAAACCGGGGGTGCTGGTGGTGGCCCACTCATTTCTGCCGCATTCAGTGCGAACTTTTTGCATATTTAAATGGCTCTGGTCTGGCAGCCAGCAAACTGCACGAGTGACTGAATGAGTTTGAATGAACTCGATGTACTGAGAAAAAAAAAAAAGTAAAGAAAAAGAAAATACAAAACCCAAAACAAAACCAAACGGTTGCAGCCGAGTTTTTCATTTCCCTGTTCTCTGGACAGCGTCACCAGCCCCAGGAACAGCAACAAAATCGAGAACATTTCAACGCAACGAAGGGGTCGGGCCACAGAGAAACAAATGGGGGATATATGTATGTACGGGAGAGTATGGGAATATATAGACAACTGAATGGAAGGAAACAGTAGGCCAAAGTGTGTGAAAGTGCAATCGAATTTAATTGGAATTTACGAAAATAAATAGTCAAAGCTAAAGGTTCAGAAAAAATATTTAAGATTAATAAAATATTTATTACTATGATAATTGTTACTAATAAATTAGTAAGTCTTAGGAAATTTATATATAACAAGCATTGTTTACTAACAACTTTTTTGTGATTGTTAATATATTTTACAATTTTGAGTTTCTTAGATTTTTGTACTACTCTTTCACGTTGGAATGCAAAAATGATAAATGATGTATAAAATATATTTTGTATTTCATTAATTTAATTAATTTTATAATATATTGATTACTTTAACAAATTTTTAAATTTTTAAAAGATGACATTGGCCCTTTACTTATGACATTTACCTTTACTTTTTAGTTCAAAATTTATTATTCTATTTTTCCATCAAAAAATCTCTTCCAATGTTCCAATCTCTTCCATTTATTTAATAATAATTAAATCCAAGAATAATCACAAAAATCTCATTGCAAACCCACTGTACCTGCCTGCTGCAAGGACATTAAATTCACCAGCACAGGATATATCCTTTGCGAACAGAACAACCTACTAACCAGGCAAGAAACTACACTTAGTCTGCCGGCTCAGCTGCACTTTGGCATTGTCTGAACTTAAATCAAAAGGTGACTAAACGAGAATTTCCTTTTTAAATTAATAAACTCGACCAGCCGGCTGACGTTTGCTTTGGGTCCTTGTATAGGCCAGCCTGGCCGGTTGGCCTGCTCTTGGCTTCTGCCCAGTTGGGTTTGTGCTTTTGGCCCAAAGGCGCCTCGAACTTACCCGTTAACTGCACTCATAAATTCCGTTTTTGGTGGCAAAGTTTTTTGACATTCCGCATTTTTTATGGCCGCCAAAAACTTTTGCTTCGCACTTCGATTTTAGAGATACATATACATATATATTTATGTATATATTTTTGGTATAATTGGTTGACAAATCATTAGGTGCAGATACTTTTGAACGGAACTCACCTGAAACGAGAGCAGATAAAGGCCATGATTTATTAATTATTATTTTTAAGCCAACTATTGATTTATGCTTAAATAATGAACACACTAATTTATGACTTGGTTTGGTCAATTATTCAAACGCAATCGCTGGTTAATAATAAATGTACAAAAATAAATATGATATGTGGTTCGAATATTAATTTTTAAAGTTCAATGAGAAGTGTTTATATATTTTATTTTTATTGTATTATATTCTATTTTATAATCGTTCCTTTAGGAACTTAAATAAGTTAACATTTGTTTGTCTAATTTTATTATTTATTTATAAAAGTTTATAGTTAAAATATATAAATATATATATTGTATTTTATATTCCTTATTTAATATATATTTTTCTCCCTCAGTTTCTCATCGAGAATTTAGCCTTTGTTTCTAGCTTTTTCCGCCTTTGCATTGCAGTTCAACTACCCCCAATCGGACGACCGTAGATTGCCGGCCAGGATACGGGTTAGCAGGACCACACACTCGCCTGCCAGCTGATAAATATCACCCTCTGAGACAGAGAGGCAGGAGAGGAGGAGCGGGCACAAAGCCTGGCCTTTGGCTCTGGTAGGGCGCTTCGCAGGAATGCCAGCCGGAATGCTGCTCGAAGTCAGGCCGAGGGCACAGCACATGTCCTGGGCCCAAGTGTTTTAATTATAAAAATGAGATATCGCAGAGCTGGTGTGCAGACATCTTCGATATAGCCAACCCTCCGAATAGTTGCTCGAACTATGCGAAACGCGTGGCAGTTGCACGAGCCTTCTGTTTGCACCCGACGACCCTCGGGGGTTCAATGGAAGGAACCGAGCCGAGCCAGGAAAACAACCGGAAGGAAGCTCATGTTGACTGAGTTCTCGTCCTCGTCCTCGTTTCGGTCCTCGTTACCATTCCCATTCGCTGACTTATCGGGCCCAAACGCAACGTATCTTATCACAGACAATTTAAATGCGAGGCAGGGATCGGAGGGTTCCACATCGGAGGACTGGCCAAGTAAGCTCTAACTCCAGCCGCAGGCGAACTGCCATTCGGTATTTACTCATTCATGCGTTGCATTCGCATTGGGTCTGTGATAAGACCCTTAAGATAAAAGTACACAGCAAGAAAAAATCAATTTAAGTAAATTGATAACTAAGAAAATGATATATAACAACTATTTACATACTTAACCCAAGTTCTTCTGCTTTTAAAATGATTTTCTTCAAAACCAAAACTTATTTCCTTTTTTAAAATCTCAACCTAAAAACTCTTCGCTATATAAACTAAAATTAATTTTCAAAGAGAATAAATTTAAATGAAGTTCCACAAGTTTAGCTTGACACCATTTGAATAATGACGAAAATCACACAAAAGTTGAATCGGCGAAGGAGGACTCTCGGGCGAAAAGTCACCAGAAAAGTAGGCAAAACGAAAGCCATAAATGAAATTAAAACAAAAGAGTGAGAGGGGGTGGCCTTCAGGGTGGACCCACGGTTCAGGGTGGGTTCGCAGGACATGGCCCTGGCCGTGGTATTTGCTGCTGGTTCTCTAAGGACTGAAAATTAGGGTCACTGGGTGTGTGTCGCTCATTTCTTTTGCCCGGCTTTTCTTTTTTCGAGGTTTTTCGGGAAAACATTGCGTAACACACAAACGGAAAATGAGGAGGTTGGGCGAGAGATAGCGGAAGATAGGGAAAAGGCGAAATATCTAGACCGAAAATTTGTTACCAAGTGGAAAATGTTGCTTCGCTTGTTGGCTTTCTTTTTTCCTTTCATTTTCCTTGTTTTCATTTTGGGGGCCCCACCATTTTCAATGCGGCGCCCATTTTTTCCATTTTCCGCCGCTGCGTTGACCAAAAAAAAAAAGTTTGAAAAAGAAGGAAACTTTTGTCGGTCTGTTATATATATAAATATATATTCTTTGTTCGGACTCATTCCGTTGGCTGTTCCTATATATACACAACTTTTGTTGTTTGTTTTTGGTTTTTGTTTTATTTGACTGCCCGCTGTTTTTGCCATTTTTTATATTACCACGCCATTTATCATTTCCCTCTGCCAAAACACACTTCCCCAGCTCGCACGAAGTCTCCATCGCCCCCACTCCCTCTCCCTCTCTATATATATTTGCATATTTGAAACATTTTTGGCATTATTTACCCAGACTTCAGCAGGTAAATAAGACGATTCTCATGCGGCTTTAATTTAATTTATTAAAAAAACAGAGAGAATAGAAGGGAAAACCCTGACTCTGGCTGCGATTTTCCTGGTGGGTGGTGCGTGCGAGGCTTCAGTTTGCCACTCCCCCGAAACTCTACCCCCATCGTGCTAATGGAAATTCTAGCTGCCACTGAAACTGAAACCGAGAATCGGGGAAAATGCCTCGAGACTGCGTTTTGTTTTCGTGTTCGGTTAACTTCGCTCTTGACATTTCCTGATGCCAAGGCAGGGGCTCCCGACTCAGGATCCGGCTCAGGTTCTTGGCTATAGTTCTTCTTCTCGCTTGGGTTATGTTTTTGGCTCGGCTCCGACTCGGAGCGACTCTGCGTGTTTGCATTTGACACATTTAATTCCCAACCTCCCACCGCCCCCAGCCCACTACACTCCCCCTGCTATTTTGCGCCTGACGCTGACATGATTTATTAATTATGAGCCGAAACATGAAACGAACTTGAGTTCTTAATTTTCGACCTTTAATCTGAGGGATTCTAGGAAAATAACATAATATAGCTTAGTAATTTTAGTGAGAGTTTGTGGTTGAAACAATAATTATATAAAATAGTTTTAAATGCTAAAGAAAATTATGTTGTTTTCTCTTGCCTTTTACAACCATAAATCATTCAAGTCTAAAAATCCAAACCAAACTTAAGTGAATGCCTAGAACAACAATCCCTAATATCTTAATTTAAAAACCGTTAAAATAAATAAATATTAATACCAAAAACATTTTTTAATCAAAGCCCATTAGTCGTAAGTATAGAAAACACACGTGATTTTTTTTACCACATTTTCAGCGACTAATGAAAAACAACGGAACGTAGAAAAACGAAGCCAAAGAGACAGACACGAAGAATGTTTTATTTTCGAAAAATTTAATTTTCTAGAAAAACAAAGGCGCGACAAGAGGGGGTGCCGGCGCAGGTTGTGGGATAAATCTGAATCAACATAGAAAACAACTTTTTGGCGCTGCACGCGGAACGCGCCAAGCGAGATAGATGGATGGCTCTGGTGCCAAGATTTATGGTTGATCAAGAATTTCCCGTACACCGCCTGCCCCGAAAAAAAAACTCCACCTTCTCACCCTCCACCGGTGCCGACTCCCCTGTATTTTTAGATTTCCTTTTCGTTTCGTCTTTCAGTGCAATGCACCCATCTCAGTCAGCATCTTTCCCCGAGTTGCATCTAAGCCGGGTGCGAAGAAGAGAAATGTCTCCTGGGTGTATTCATAACATGGCCGCGCCATAAATATGCCGCAGTTTTCCACAACACCAAGACGGAGAGCAAGACCAAGACACATCCGACGGGCCGCGGCCAATCGAAAATAGGAAAGCGGGAAAACAGGAGCGAAGGGGAGGCGACGGGAAATGTTACAAAACTGGGCGTACGCCAGTCGACGCCTTGACGGATTGGACGGATGTGGCACCGGCAGATGCAAGTATCTCTGAGATGCACAGATGCAGATGCAGTGCATCAAGTGCCGATCGTTGGCAATCAAGTTGCCTGCCTGGTTAATTGAGAAACTAGTTTTACTTGGCCTACGACAACGAAGACGTTTCACGGCCAATGAAAATAATAAAACTCGTTGTACCCAATGCTGAGAAACAGTGGGTGTTTAAAATATTATTTAAAATATATTTCTATATTTAAAATATTACTAAGTAACATTTATTTTCCCTTTCACCAGAATTTCTTGCTTTAATTGTACTCATTCGCTTTAAATTAGTATTCCCTTGACGCTTTAAGTCAACAATATCAAGCTACAAGTCAAAGGACTTTTCCCCGCGGAGACATAATATAAATCACAAGTAAAATGACTTAAAATAGTCGATAAAACATTTCTGATATTGCATTGAAATAAACACTTTTTAAAAGTACATTTCTTCAAGCTATTCGTCCCATGGTGCCTTGGGCATAATCTTGGTTCTTGTCTTGTGTCGCAGGAAGTGTTAAGCGGAATGTTTTAATAGCCGCCCAGCCATTGGAGGGCTCGTCCCGTCTTGTATTTTGTATTTCGTATTTCTTATACTATATGCAAATTACAAGAACTAAGCTAATAACACGTTCCCCCTCAGACAGCTGAGGGGGAAAAGGTGGAGCTGGGACATTTTAATTCTCCAGAGGCAGGGAGAAAACGGGTTCGCGGCAATGTCTCAATTGGAGGCAATGCGACTGCACCACCTACAGACTTTAGGCATCCTCCTCTTTTCGTGTGTGGTGTAGTGGATGGTGTAGTGAAATTCATAAAAATGCAAATGCAAATAACAAAATAAAATTGAAATTAAAAGTTGTTGTGCAACATGGCCCAGAGGTGATAAATCAGGCGACAGAAATTAATTGAGTTATTCAACATTGGAAGCATCGGATATCAGACACCTGCAAGAGTGTGTAGATACTTGTCGTCGGTGTTGTTATTGGACAGAGTCCCCAGATCCGGCTAAAGCCGCACCTCGCCTCAAAAAATAAGTAAAAAAAAAGAGGGAGAATCTGAAGCCGAAGACATCTTTTTGTTACTTTTTCTGCTCTTTTTGGTTGCTTGTCGCTGGCTGATTTTGGATTAATTTGTTCTGCAGTCAAGTAAATCCCCACGCCCGTCTGCATTGCAGGCCCATTGCGTCACAAAAGGTAAAAACGCCCAGGAATACGGAACAGAATCCTCAAAAAACAGAAAAAAAAGAAAGAATATATACAAAGTAAAGTCAAGACGACAGTCAGCTCTACCTGGATTTCGCGACTCTGCGACTGCGGCAGGTTCTCGTTTTTGGCTTTTCGCTGCGGAATGATATATGAAGTATCTCATGGTATGACATTAACAGCACACACGAACATGTAGTTTTGTTATTTATTGAGTTTTCAGATATTTTGAAGGCATTAACATTAAAAACAAATTATTATGATTACAAGATTTATGGCCGCCAGCCAGCGAAAACACACGAATAATCAACTCAGATACAGATACCAGTGTCCGGCGAAAGAGACGACACCGCCACTTGGGGAGACTTTGGGAGAGAGATAGGGAAAGAGGAGCACATATCTCATTTGAATGAAATGTCTCCCGGTCTCCCTGTTTCTCTGTATCCCCTCTTTGCCTTAGCACACGGATATTCCCTTCTTTTTGTCACCTGCAGTTGTATCTTATCGGCCTCCTTGTGTCGCCTGACCATTGCTTTTTGCCATTTGATGGATAGAAAAGACAACCTGACACTTTAGGGGATATTTTAGAAAGCTAAATAAAACTTTAAATATCAAAGAAACTCTGGGAAAATATTTATAAACTATTTTAAAATTAATTTTATTTTTAAAAATATATTTAAAAACGGGTATTTGATTTATATGAATATCAAAACTTTTTCTAGAAAATATAAGATATTTAAATATTATAATTACAACTTAAAAAACCCATCTAGAATCCTTTCAACCTTAACTATTTATATAAGAACTAAAATAATTCTTAAATATAGATCCCAATAAAACCCCAGACAATCGGATTCCTTAACACTTTGGCACCCATTCGCGGCATTTCATAGATGATTTAAATGATCGCCGATAGCAGGCACTTCCCACAGAGAGAATTCCTTCCCAGAACCGACCAGCCCACAGACCCATTTGTTATTGCCTTATTAACATTGATAATCTCTGGACAGTGGCCAGCCAGAAGAGGACCCAGACCCAACTTGGCCCCAACTCCGTGCCGGTGACCCACGCATGCGGCGAAATCTGAATTCGCCATCGAAGCGTAGACGCGACACTTTTGGCCAATTGCGATTGCAATTGCAGCGGCGGACTGGCCTGGCCCATCCTGGCCGCCAATTGCATAATTGGCTAGTTGAAATGCGCAAGTGCGAGCGGTTTTTTATTGCGGATGCACTGGCAGACGATTCAGCGGACTCGATAAGGTAAGCGCCCTGTCTGGCTCTTAGTTGTGCACTGCAAGAAATGGACTAGTTTTGATTAGTTTCATACTAGCTAATGTTGTTCCAAATTAAAGTATTAACTATCGATATTTTTAAAACAAAATAAAGAAAATTATAGCTATTTAAATACAATTTTATTGATTTAACAACTTTTCTAAGCTGGAAATAAACTAAACTTGGAAAAAGCCTTTCGTTAGGTATTTTACAATAGAGGTTTCTAAAGGTTCAAAATTAGGTAGAATACATTTTAAAATAACTTTTGCTTTAATTTAATTTACTCTAAAATTTTAAACTCTTAAGAACTTAAAGATTTTTTTGTAAGTGCAACCTTTGATTTTCTAGGTCCCTAGTTCTGCCAGCTGTCGGCTTTCTAATCGCGTTTATTGATTCAAAGACGACCAGGCCCAAGGCGGACACCTGACCGCAAATGGTTCCCTGGGTTTTCTCTGGATGATGATGTTTTGGGTGCCAATGCCGGCGGCGTTGCAACTTCGCGCCGGACTTCATAATTGCCACAAGTTGACGCACATCGCACGTGGGTCTACGTGTTGGCATTAAGCTCCTTATTTTTTATCACACTTTTATTGCTTTTTTGCGCCAAACGTCTAATGCGATTCTTCATAATTTTTATAGCTTTTTTATCGCTATTTTTTTCCCTGTTTTGTGGGTCTTCCTCCAGTGTGTTTTGTTTGTTGTGTTTTGTGAATATTTTCCAATGTTTGTAGTTGTTGTTGTTGTTGCTGGCACTTTGACTAATTGCAGTGCACTTGCCACATGAAGTTGTTGCCGTTGCTGTCGCTGCCGTCAGTCAGCTTGTCCGAACAATTTGTCATCTTCTCTGTCACGTCACAAATGGGTGATGGGCAATGGGTGATGAGGTGTGTGTGTTTGGTTGTATGTGTGTATGCGGGTTAATTTTTATTAGATTTTCACGGAAACCCTTCTCTGTGTGTCTGTGGCACCTCGTTTATCACTTCCTTTGACAATTTACATGCAAATCAATCGCTTGGCTCTCAGTTTTAAGACAATGCAGCCCAAGAAAAGAATAAGGCCAACAGATCCGTAATTAAGTCATTAGAAGGGTTATTTCATAACGAAATAATAAATGAATCAAATATTCAAGGCAATTTTTACTTAAAAAAAAATATAAATAATATTTTTAAGACCCTGCTTTAACATCTGATCTTCTATATGCTACTTATATTATCTACATTTTGATTTTTCATACAAACTGTACTTAAAAAAAATCTGAAAAATAGCATCAAATTTTTAACAAACAAGTTAGATACTTTTCTTTTCTTCATTTTCCCAATTTTATATTTTCTTTCCTTGCAAAACCAATAAATATGTTGCAATCTCTCAATCTCAGCTTGCGATTTTTCGCCACCATCCCGTGGCCAATCAACTTCAATTTCGCTTAACATTTCTCACTCTCTCCTTTCCCTTAAAGCCCGAAGAGGATATATACATCCACCAAGTATCGACCCCTGGGCTGGAGGACCTCATAAAGCTTTCGACTCGAAGGAAACCAATTTGTTCTGCCGTTTGATTTAAACGGTTTTATGGCCCGTCCTGTTGTTTTCACTCCATGTCTCAGGACGAGGACTCCCCTTCGATCTCCCTCTCTCAGTCTGTCTGTCTGTCTGTCTGTCTGAATGTCGACGACCACGACGCGCCCTTAAGTATGCCACTCATAGGGTGAGCCACCCACAACCACCCACCCACCAAGGCAACCCAGAAATCCCAGCCAACTTCGACCACTTGGGACTTTGGCAAATTTGCAGCATATGCACGGATGATAAGGACAAAGGACATTTCGGTTTCGCAAGACATTTGGTCAGAATTCAAATATATTTTCGGCCATGTGTGGGCTGCCGAAACACCCTCCGCCCACACCCCTCTTAGCTCCTTCTGTGTGTGTGTGTGTGTGTGTGGGGTGCAAATGGCAGCCGTAACGGTTTAATCTGTTTTAAATTATTTTTCCTTTTCGGCATTTTTGGACGGTGATTGGGGGAAAGGGGAGGGAACAGGGGGAGAGAGAGGTGCAAAAACCCAAAAGAAATAATCGGATTTGTGCATAAAAAAAAAACCTTGAAGTTGGGGATGTTGGAATAAAAATACATATAAAAAATGTTAATGCCAATCCTTATTTAAAGATATATTAACATAATAAAAAAAGCTAAAAAATGATTAAGTTTTAAAGAACGAAATATTTATACATAAATTTATTGTTACTGCTGATTTTTTTTTACTGTAACAAAGGATTTAAAATACAGCAAATTCCTCGATTTTTGGCTTTTCATAATTTTTTTGGTGGAGTGCTTTGCTCTTATAATCCTCAAACAATGCTCGCTGTCTTTGTCACGCCAAACACTTGCCTTCTCCCTCTCCCCAAAACTCTTACACTCACACACACACACACAGTCGTCGGATATGAAGAGTATCTGTGTGAGGGTCTCTCGCTGCCTGGCATCAAGATTAATTTTAGACGAGAAAAAAAGGAAAGAAATAAGTCAAAATGATTAATGGGCTTTAATTTTTGTTCCTCTCGCTGTTGCTGTTGCTTCTCTCTTTCTCTCGCACATGCCTCTCGGATGCCTTGTCTTTTTCCCTTTCTCCCACCCTCGTCTCCATCCCTTTCCCTCTGCGTTTCCCACCCCCGCCCGAAGGTTGAGAGTTTTCGGCTATCCAAAATAGTTTCGAAAGGTTAATGCATCACTTTTTGTGTTGTGCTCAACCATCTTGGCTATCTCTGGCTCTCTCCCGCGCCAGCAGCTGTGCCGGCCGCCATCCCGCTCCATCCTCCATCCCCTGGGCGACGGCCATGCCGGCTGTCGGTTATTGAAAGTGGCAACGGAAAGGAATTATGGCCGCCGCTCTTGATGCTGCTGCCACCTTTTGATGCTGATTACTCCTAGCGTGGGGAATCAAGATCGAAAATTGTTATCGAAGCCTAAAGGATTCAAGGGACCTTTGTAAAATAAATATCTTCCACTTATTTATTTATGAGAAATATATATCTGACAGATATTTACGGGATTTATAGTTTTAGATTTACCTAGGTGACAGAAAACATTTTTAAAAACAAATAACAATTATTAATAATTAATAATTATGAACATTTATGTATAAGAAGCTGCTTAAATTATGAAGGAAATTATTTCAGGCGGTTACAACGCTCTTAAATATTATTTGTCAATTTATTTTTAGACCTTGAAAACTACTATAGAACTTGTTTCAAAGATTAAGATAAGTAAGTAGGTGAATTCTTTTTGGAACCTCAATAATTTCCCTTCAAAAAATAATATATAATTTAATTTAAAGAAAAAACAATCAACAAATAAAATAATTAACATTAAAGTGTATTTGTCCTTTTTTTATATTCCATGACTTTATGACTTATCAATATACAATACAAAATAATAAAAATAGTTACAATGTCTAAAATATATCTATTAATGTTAAAACTTTATCAAATATGTTATTGAAAATATTTTTATGATTTGGTAAGTATTCAAAGAAGGAATAAAAAATCTAGTTACTCACAACTTTGTATCTTTTAAAAGTTTCAGAAGGTCTAATGTCTTCTCTATTTTAGTTTATGATCTTTATCTATAAACAAAAAATCATCTATAATCATTAACTAATTTTTATTATTTTATTTTGTTTAAAAAAAAATAAATTTATATATTCATGTTATATATACCTATAAAAAATCATCGAAAATCATTAATAATAATAATCAATTAATATGTATCTTTTAAGTTAATCTTGTTCTATTCTTTCTATCTTTTTATCATATATACATAGATTTCAGCTAAAAGAGACCACAAATATGGTGAAAAGATTTGAGGGCAACACGATTTCTTATATTTCTTCTGTGTTTGACTTGATATTCCAGTTAAGTCTTTCCTAAGATTGTTTTATTTTGGTTTCTTTTCCTTCTTTTTGTGGTTTTGTGCCCTTTTAATTGTGAAATTTCCACGAAATTTTGCGATGCGACTTTCAGTGAGTTGATTCGTGTTTTTCGAGGCTGACACGATTCCACCAAAAGCCAGACAGAGTCGGAGTTGGAGCTGAAGTTGGATTTGGATTTGGATTTTTTTTTTGCTGGGGTCCAAGTGGCAAGACCGAGTGCGGGGTTGCGGCTTGGGTCAGTGAGCAATCCGGACCGCATTTGTGTCATTTTGCGACAACTTTGACATGTGTGACATTGTTTTTTCCTCAGCTCTTTCCCGTACTTTTGTATACAGATATTTCTTTTTCTTTTTTGCGACATTTTCGTGTTGTTTGTCGAGTTTGCTTTGCGGCTTGCAGCAAAACAACAAAACGAATTATTTCATGTATTTTTTTCTGCCTTGCGGAGTTTTTTGTATGCGAAACTGAGGCAGACTTTGCCCATGGCTAGTTAGTTTAGATACATAGATATAGATTACGTATGTGTGTAGATGTGTGTTTCAGCTTTGTTCAACTCGAATTTGCCGCCCAGCTTTCGGACAACATTTCGCAGTTCTTTCGGTTTTTTGTTTTATTATTTTTTCTTCAACTTTTCTTGACTCATTTTTTGTGTATTTGTGCCTCAGCTCGTGCTGCTTCAAACAATGAGATTGTGTGTGCGGCACAGCGCGTTTGAAATTCAAGATGCAGATCCAGATACAGATACTTATAGCGCAAAAAAAATCCCAAAAAATCCAGAGCGTTGCTAATTGTTAGAAAACTATGGGAAATTCATATTTGTCATATTTTGTTTGGACATCTTCGACTACCACCCGCTGCTGCAATATGCAAATATTTTTCACATATGTAATTTTACCTCGCACTTCCTTTTTAGCCAAGATTGTTACGCTCGAGTTTCCTGTTCTTTTCCCAAAACACTCGCAGCGAGAAGGGACACAGGATGAGGACAAAAAGATCAAGATTTATTTCGATTTTTTATGACTTATTGACTTCTTCGCACAAATAAATCACTGAATTTTCTCCATTGTGATGTGTTTGTGAAAATATTGGAAGTGAATGTGATTTATGGTGGAAATGCACACGTGGTGGAACAATTCTCACGGTGGGCATAATTGAAGTAGAGGAAAATAGCATAAAACATAAAGAAAAGGCAACTATGAGGGTGATCGGATAAAATGCGGGGGTCACCAAAAGATGGGCAGGAATATATCATAGATTCTGTAATAGAAATTTTAAGCATAACTTTTTGGGTTTGGAGAATATTATGACCCATTATTATTCAATATTTAATTTTCCAGTTTTTATTTATTAAAATAAAATGCATCCTTGATCGATTTTTAAATAAATAAGTTCTTAAGTTATCAATTCAATTCTGAATCGAATTTTGAAATATTTTTCCAGAAGTCAAAATAAAGATTAGTATTTAATTTTATAGTTTTGATACAGTTTCATTGTATTTATTAAAATAAAATGCATCTCTCAATCGAATTTTAACTATTCACAAGTTTTCATTTCAATTCAGATTCAAATTTTTAAATATTTTTCCCGAAGAAAAGGCTTTTAAATATTCAAAAAAAAATCCCAAGACTACTCATTACACAAATGAAATATTTTTAATCTAAGCAAGAACCCTTAAGAACCTGTTCCCACTTTATGGCAATCCTTAATCCTTTAGCACAATGCACCAAAAATCTAAGCAGACTCCGGCTTTTGATTTATATCCACACACGGATTCAAACACGAGAGAGAAGACAAACATGGAACTGCATCTCGAGCACACAAAAATGATTTGATTTATTATGAATTTCGTTTTCAAGTTGAAAGTAAAAATCTTGAACTGCATTCGAGGCTATGCAGGAATCGGTTGGCCGGTTCGATCCCAGATCGACGACAACAATGCGAGCTCATAAATAATAATTTGAGAGAACAGAACAGAACGTTGGGTATCTAAAAAGACGAGGGCCGGCGGCGGCCGGTCGAAACTGTAAAAACAGGTAACCTTCGAGATACAGATACAATGGCTGCAGACAGCGAGACGTGGCCAAAGCCAAAAGTCATGTACTCCGACTCCGTCGGCCCAGCGGCCCTGCGGCTCCGAGTTCAAAGTCGGATAATGGACTATGGAGATGCGTTTGCCGAGATATGCGCACCAAATTGCCACTGCGAAGGACGCATATTAATTTTTATGACCGTAGAAAATGACGATTGCATAACCGGCACCGCCAGGTGACTTCGACGGTGACTTCCTAATGGCCATATGATTTTTGCTGGAAATCCTCGCATTTTGCGACCTCGTGACAAGTGACAAAAAGGAAAAGTATCATAAAAATCTATCGTTTCGAAACAGCAGGTTTTCACTTTCGGTTTCGGTTCGTTGCTGTTTTTGTTGTTGTATTTTCAAGGACACTCTGGGCATTAAAAAATGGGATACCTTGGCAAATTTCGGGAAGGTGTTTAGCCAGCAGGCAGTGTGTGTGTTTCAGGAATTTCCCTTTGGTTGATTTGGTGAATTTTCATTTTATTTCCTGCTTCTTTTTCGAAGAGGAGAGTGTTCTGGGCGAGTGTTGTTTTTTAGTTTTCGACTCTTCGAGTTTTGAGTTTTTGCGTTCCTTGTCGCATATCTCTTTGCCATAAATCATTGTCACCCGCTTCGGCGCAATGTCACTGCGAGCGCTTCCCGCTGGGTTTCTGGCCCCGACTCTGAGCTCTCCCCGAGTCCCGACTCCTCACTCTGGTATCCTACCACGAACCTACCAAAAAATATATATGTATATTGTATATACATGTATAAAAAACAGTTCGAGGCGCTGACTGCTTTTTTGGGCTAAACAAAAAATAGTATATCAACTCTTTGGCCCTTTCTTTCTGATTTTTACCATGGCCAAAAAAGAATTCTGTCCTGGAAATTGCAACCCAACAAAATAGTTTGGCTTTGTGTATCTCTACAGGATCTGCCAATAAAGTCCTTTAAAATTTAGCTGCATTGGTTACAAAAAATATGAATGTAACAAAATATAATCAACATTGAATTTATGCGAACATTTGATGATGGAAATTCTTTTGCTTAAATTTATGAATGTCTTTTTAATACTTTTTAATAAAATTTAAAGAAGTAGTATTGTTATAATGTAAATATTTGATTGTTTTATGTTTTCAGTACAGTTTTTTATTCAGCATTTAACAAAAGGGATTTTTAAAAATTTTTTTAATTTCTTTGGAATTTAATGAAAGTTTTCTCAATTCTGGGTTTTTATACACAATTTTTAAATAAAATAAAAGGTCTGATGCAATCTTTAATCATCCCAAATGAATAACAGGGATTTTTTTGTTGGGTTTTACCAATTTGTATTTAAATAAATTCATAGTGCCTTAAATTTTAACTTAATAAATTTTCGGAAAATATTTTAATGATAAAACTAGTGCTTCTAAGAATCTTTCAAAATCAATTAAAAAGAAATACCGCGTCGTAGAAAATTAGCTAATTTGTGGTCCCTGAGAGGTTCAAATATACAAAGTCCGCCATTTCCGGCGGCTTGGCTTTATCAAGGCCCAGTTCTCCAGGGCCCGAAAATACGCTTGACTATCCCGGGGCAAGGCAAAGCTATTTTTTACGATCAACAACAATACGAAATCATTTTCAAAATGCCGTTTCTGGTCTTTTGTTTTTTCTGTTTTGTGGTTGTGATGCTTTATGTGTGTGAAATTTCGGTTTTTATTTGAGCGGTTTTTTGTTTTATTTAAATTTGCCTGGGCTTGCATATGATTAATTAGCCGCTTCATGTCGCCATCTATCAATGGGGGCTTAATATATAATTTTAATTTCAAATGCACACCAAACAAGTTTTCTTTGTTAAAGCTTTTTGTTGTGCTTACTTTATTAACAACAATTTCGTTTACTTTTGTTGCTTAGTTTTTTGGTTTTCGGTCCAATCTCTGAGGTCGTGATTAATGTATTTACAAAAGAGTTGTCGCCATTTTAATGCCGACTTGTAAATCTTGACTGTGGCTTTGTGCCATGAGTGTGAACTTGATTTAGAATCCGTTCGAAAAGGAAGTTGTTACTCATGGTTTGTTAAAGGGAATTAGGGTTTTGGGTGAGACGGAAACGGAATAGTTATACGATAGCACAAGGTATCAGGTTTTATGTCGATATTGATTATTTTAAGGCATTAAAAAAGCTAATTCTATTTTAAGGGACTTTCTTAAGGATATCCTCTACAAATTTTAGTTTTAAATAAATTACAAATATTATTTAACTTGAAATATAAAATTTTTCCAGCTATTTTTTTAACATTTTCCTGCAATCTTTGACCACTGCCTCATCGGCTGGCTTTTTCCCTCTGACATTGGACCATAAATCATAAAAGTTTTCGCCTGGCAGACAAAAACGGAGTTTATGATTTTGTCAGCTGTGTAACATTTCCAGCTGATTAAATCGATAAATTATGAGAAAATAATTCCATTTGATGCCAGATATTTGATTGCGCAAAAATCGAAGCTGGCAAAAATGCAAATGGAAATGTGTTAACAATAAACAGGCGGCGGGCGGGAAAGGATTTTCCCACAAAGTTCATTAAAACCAATTGTGCATATCAGCAGCAGGGCTGAATATTCATATATTTATAAAATAAAAAGGGCCCGATTTAAATGTTTATTAAATTAAGTATAAATCTCACCGTTGGCTGCTGCGGCGCAAGTGCAATGAGAGAGAGTGAGTGGAGAGATGGCGGAAAGCCGAATGAGAGGGGCAGAGTGTGGCAGACAGAGAGGGCGACAAATATGCAAAGGCCAGACAACTAGGACAACAACAACATGGCCAACAACAAGGACAATGCACTGCAACAATGGCCGCATAAATTTTCTATGCGGAGAACCCGAGAGCGTCCTGTTTGTGCAACTGAATGTGTGTGTGTGTGTTTGCGAGAGAAATGGCTGCCCTTTCCCACGATTCGGAAGTGAAACTATGTTGCCCAGGATATGTGCAATAATTCAAAAACGAATCCCAAGTTCAAAGCGCCCATTACTCGTGGCCAGTTCTCGTTCGGTTTGGAGCTCCGCTTTCAGCTTTCCCCTCCAGCCTCAGCTCCCGGCGAGTCCCCCTTTTTGCAAATTTATGCAAATGGCTAATAAGCCTGTCAACAGTTTGCAGTTTGCAGCCCAAATGAGTGATGACCTGGCCGTAGCATCCGAAAAACGCTCTTTGAGTTATGAAGTGTTGAATCCGAGTTTGTGCAAAAAACTTTAACTTGGCCCGTTGCACTTTGAGAAACTGATGGGAGGTTCTTTTACTTGAATGTATAATATTTGTATATACATTTTTGTAGTCTATTTTTTTTTTTTTTAAATGAGTACACATTGAAACTTGAATAATAGTTGCTTCAAATTTAAAGATCAATATTTGAAAAAATCTTTAATTTAATTAAATTATTGGATTAATTTTAGTTTTAAAAGAAATGTATGTATTTTTATTTAACATTGGAATTATACAAAATAAATTATTATTTAATTCATCATAAAACTAGTAGGAATGTGTGTACAAATTCTATTTCAAATAGGAAATTATTCATATATTTTTCATATTATTCATTGAAATGCTTAGTGCTCTTTTATAAACAATACTAAACATAATTTTGTTTAGTATTGTTTTTAAAAGAGTTCTAAAAGCTCTAATTTGAAGCATTTAAAATTAAGGTTTAGAAGAATAAACCTTATTGTCTTAATTTTCCTCTTAATTGTTTTTCTGCCAGTGCTGCCTGCAAGGAAATTGAAAAGTCAAGCTCTACGGCACTTACCTTCTAAATCCAATAACGTGCGCTTATCCTTCAATCCTGTCGGCTTTTCTCGTATTTCTCAACCTTGCACGTGCGCCAAAATATAAAAACTTTGCCCGCAGTGGAAACGAAACTTTTTCTCCTCCTTTTTTACTAGATATATTTTTGTTTTCTTTTTTTATTTTTTGGCTGTCCTACGCTTTTCTGACTTTGTATTATTTGTTGTTGCTATTCGAGTTGTTGGAAGAGTTAGCGGTTTTGCTTTGTTTGTTGTTGGTGTATTGGATATATTGCTCGATTTGCGGGGGACTAGAAAACGTTGTTCAGCAGATTCGCACTGTATGTTTTTTGTGTAAGAATAGAATAATCACTTAGGCAGTAGGATTTGGCTTGATCAATTGGAACTTTCGGGTGTAGCACAGTTTAGCACAGATCCGCGGAACCATTAAGTAATTGGTTATTGCACAATTTTATTACAGGACGAAATCCGGACACTCAAAACGCGCGCGATTTGTTTTTATGCTCGTGTTTTCCTTTCTTTGTTTTGCGATTGCGATTATTGCGGTAAATGTAACGATTACTATAACGGTTTCGATGGCGAATCCAACGTGTTCAGTGTCTGCGCTGTGCGAGGGCCAATGTGCGACTGATTGCGGTTCTAATTCTTTACGATTATCGTTATGATTATTACCAGTATTATTTTTATTATTATTATGATCTGTCAATTGGAACAAGTAGCGCCGTGGAAGAGAGCGCTGCGGAGCAACCGCGGCGGCGGAGAGCGAGCGAATAGTTAGGCTGGCGGCCCCAAGAAGACCGTTAGATTCTCGGATTCTTTCGGGATCCCTCTCTCGCACACACACTCGCAATCGGACGGCGGCTCGAGTGCTTTGTTGTGTGATGTTGATTTCTTTACGACTCCTATCAAACTAAACCCATAAAGCATTCAATTCAAAGCATATACATGTGAAAATCCCAGCGAGAACTCCTTATTAATCCGCCGGCGTCGGCAGAGCGGCAGTGCGGCGCGGCGTCGGCCATCGGCAGCGCAGTATATACATAAATAAAGTCTTATAAGAAACTCGTGAGCGGGAGAGAGCGTTTTATTTATGTGCCGCAGCGTCGGCAGCTACGCGAACAGCGGCGCAGGCAGCAGCAGCGACTGCGACGGTGACAGAGGCCGAGGCAGAGCCGGCGCTCTGGCCATAAAGTATTTTGCGAAAAAGAACCGTTCTGCTCTCATTGCCATTTGAGTGACTGAGCGAGCGAGTGAGTTAGCAGCTCTGCAGAGAACTTGACCGCGCGCTGCTCGCATTCTGGCACTCCCGCATTCTGGCATTTTCGCATTCCCGCATTCATTTCGCCTGCGGTCTTCCGCCTTGAGTCCTTCTGTTCAAAGGCTCAAAGGACAAGGAGTTTACGAGCCTTCATTTTTATGGGATTTGTATTTTTATTTAACGGTATGTTTTTTAAATATTTATTTATTATGTGTAGTCTTTGTAAAGAGCTTATGATCAGTAGAACAGTTTTGAAAACTTTATGGATTATATTTGTGGGTTGTATTTAAATTGTTATATTAAAAATTCTTTTTTTTTTTATATTAAAATTGGATCTTATCTTTATTTAAAATGTTTCCCCCTATAGAAATATTTATCCTTACGTACACAACTTAAATTTTATTATACCAAACCTCTTTCTTCTTCATAAGAACATTCGAATTTTCCTAAAGATCGTGTTTTGTAGGGTAAAATTTTGGTAAACAAAAATATAAGTTAAGTATACAATTTATAATTTCAATAAAAATAATAATGGAGAGTCAAAACTACAAATATTTTTATGATTTATCGTTAAGACATTGACCTTTGATGCTGGAAATCGACTATTTTTGGGTTATTTTTAAATGATCTAAAGAATACATATTTGATTTTGCTGTGATAAAGTATATATCAAACAAAAATAATATAATATTGAATATATTTTTTAATTTTTTTTTTTAATCGGATCCCAATTTGTATCCATTTTTTATGTTAACAAGATGTCAGTTAAAATAATAATAAATTCGTTAATTAGTATTAAAAAATTCTTGTATCTACATACAGATAACTTTTTTTTATGAGACCTTTTCATAAAACTCTACAAATATCATCGAACTATTATAAGCAAGATCAATTTCTCCCCTAAGAATGATTAACCCGTTGCCGGCTGATTTTGTCCTATTATCGCGTCATGATTTTTGATAATCGCGTAAATGATGGCCGCCGCTCTGCGCAATATGGAATCCACTTGCCGTCGGCAAAACAATCATGGCCGAGTTTATATCCACGAGCGGCAACAACAAATCACACGCATTCACACACGCACACGTCCGGGCAGGCCATCACTCACACGCACGCAAGCCAGCCACCCCAGCATCAGTTCTCTCGCTCGGCGCTCTCGCTCGCTCTCACTCTCTCACAGCTGTTGTTGAGGAGAACCCGGGGAAACAACAACACAACTTGGCCGACTTTGGGACGCAGTCGCTGTCTCTGTCGGCGTCGCTGCCAGCGTCGTAAACAGGGAGGAGTCCGCCACAGACGCACACTCATAAAGCATTCTCAGCTGTCGGAGAGCCCACACACACAGACACACGGACTGGCCGCAAGATGGATGGCGGCGCACAAAGAGAGCGCGAGTGCGAGAGGGACGGCAAGATGCGGCCGCGTTAAGTGTGACGAATGTGCCATTATTTTGCTTTATGTGTGTCGTGAGCGTGCCGCGCTGCTCTTTTTTCAATTGCGATTTCTCACATAAATTTACGCAGTCGTCGGACGTCGACGTTGGCTGCTCTGCCGGCGTTGCAGTCAGCGCTGGCGGCGATGGCGAGCAGAGCAGAGGAACCGCCGGGCCGCGGCAGAGCAGAGCAAAGCGTCCGGAGAATTCAATAGGGAAACCGCGTTGGGAACTTGAGACTCTGAGTTTGCAACTGGAAAAGCACATTTGCCAGCGGCAAAAATACCTTTGCTAAATGCTCTCGATATTCTGATTGAGACCTTTGAAATTTGTTCGTTTTGTTTTTATTTATTAATCGTTTTTTTATTTTTTGTATTTTTCTTAATATATATCTTTAATATTTTAATATCCAATACGCCACTTTTGCCTTTGGTTTTATTTATTTACGAATGTTTTGATATGAAATAAAACAGTTTGTATAAAAATTGGATTAAACTATAACAACAAATTTTCAACTATTGGTATTTTACAAAAATAAATTAGTAAAAAGAAAGAGAAGTTTTATAGAATATTTTTTGCTCTTTTAAAATCCAAACCTTTTTTATAAATCTCGAATATCTAAACTCTAAGATAATTACGATAAATCGGTTTATATTAGTGATTTTCTGTTCATAGATATATACATACATAATGTGTTTTACATATATGTATATGTACCTTTGATATTTTAAATTTGTGCCGATGAATCCCAAAACAATTTTACACTCAATTATGTGCCGGCAATAAATATCAAGAAAACGGATGAATCGGTTTTAAAAGCACACTTGGCGCCCCCTTCCTCTTACCACACCACCCGCCACCCATTCCAATTGGGACGTGAACAGCCCCCACTTTCCCCCGTTAAATCCTACGCCGGAAAGGAAAGGTCCCATGGATGTTGTCCGTACGCATCGCTGCTCTTTGACAACTGTGCGACTCTAAATCATTCAATTCGGGCCAGGATCAGGCCCAGGCTCAGCTGGAATCGAGTGCCCGGCGGTGTCGGCGTCCGTGTCTCCTTGCCTTTGGGTCCTTTTTACTGTCCCGGTGTCCCGGTGTCCCGGTGTTTGTGTGTGGCGTTCACCTTGGAAAATATTTTCACATGCCGCCGCCACAGACAATTCGCCCCAAAAGCCAGCATTTCCGCTTCGGCAAACTGCAGCAACAACTAAAAAAACAAAAAAAGGTATTTAAAGACTTGAAAATACCATGTATTTAGGATATAAAATGATCTTAAAAGATATAGGATCTTCCGGGAAAATGTGCCTAGTTATATAAAAAAAGTAATCAAAATCATACGACAATAGTTTAAACAATAAAAGCTAATTTCTGCAATAAGTTAGCTAATTAAAAAATAGGTAAAACAGCATAGACTGTCAATGAAATATCTACAAAATTGTTATAGTTCCTTGACTTGAACTCTATATTTTTCTTAAAATATAAATGCAACTGATATACCCCTCCAACTCAATGATTAACTGGTATTCAGAGCAGCAACAACTGGCTGAGGAGACAGCGCGCGTGCCGTTCAGCTGGATGGGAGATTTGAAAAACCCGGTCCCTGTTCCTTCTTCCCAGTTCCCTGGCCTGCGGCTCTGCCCCTCAAGCACTCCAGCAATTCCAGCAAATAAGTCAACCTGTGCCGGGAAGAGCCCAGCAAAAGCAACAACAACAGCAGAAGGAGTCCCCCCAAAAGTGATCGATGAAGTTGCCCGCCAAATTTACGACGTGAAACTTTGAATTGTTTCGCATGTCGGTTCGATTTTGCCATCTGCCAAAAGGAACTTCCCCAACTTCGAACCTTTGTCCCCGGAGTCCTGCCCCTTTGGAAACGAAAACCAGCATAAAGTAAGACCGAAAGCGAGCCTTCACCTTCCATTTCTTTGTTTTTTTAAAGTCTCTTTTACATTTCTGTTGTTGATTTTTAAGCGAATGTCTTCTTGGGTATTTAAGATCAAACTTTACATTAATTTTATAGGATACGAAAGTCGATTGTATGATATCTTCAATATTTCGATTTATGGTATTGAACTTTTTCTCTCAATAAAATATTCCCTTTTAAGGGTATCCATCAATAAAGTTTATCTTTGAAGACCAGTTACTGACCTAATGCGACATCAGCTGCTAATAAACACTTAATAGATTGTCTAACATAAAGGTGACTTGGTTAAATCGCTATAAAGTGTCAAAGATAATTATAAACAAACTGATGAATTTAATTCCACTATGTGAATAATATGAAACTAGTTTTCCTGACTGCAATTTTCTTAGCGCTATGTCAGCAGTTAGCTTTGGCAGAATTACCATTTTGAAGGCATTTTCTGTCGCTTGGCATGCAAGCGGATAATCAGTCAAGTCGATCAGGTGAGTCAATAAATAAAGTCGAGCTCGGGCCTAGCCTCTGCCCCGTACCCAGTGGGCTACCTGGGAGTTTACAGAAGTCGCGACGGCAAAAACAATGTGAATCTCGAGAGGTGGGACATGTGTACATATGACAACATTTTAATGGTCGTTTATCATAATTTGTCTCTGGTCTAAAGCTAATGCTAACATCAATTGCTGACACTGGAAGGAGACGGGGATCCTTGACACTTGAATGTTTGCATGCCAGGAATATTTTGATAAAGAGCTGCCCTCTAGGACATCTGTCTGCCTGGCTGTCTGTTAAAATTGGAAATCTGCTGGAAAATATTATTGATATATTACAAGATTACAGTTAATTTAAATTTAATAATTTTTACTTAATATTTAATTACTCAAAAGAACAACTTAGGTGATGATTAAATATTTTTTCAATTTTAAATAGTTTTTATACCTTCTTACAAATTTTAAAAGGTTCTAGCTATTTCTATTGAACTTAATTTTTAATTTCATCAAATAAAATATTCAATAGAATAAAATTTGCTAAAATCCAACCATTCTAACTAACCGATTAAATTGTTTAGTTGCCATTTTATCGCTTTAAGCCCATTCTGCCAATGTTTACTATTTATATTTATTTAGCTAGTTATCAGCAAATAAATCCACCGACCCAAGGAACTAGGCCCATTTCGGGCTCATCTAATGATATGATTATGAAAAATACTAAAGACCCGGAGGAGCGACCGAGAGGGGGATATAAAATACGGCTAAAATACACACACACACACCCAAACTGAGAGGGAGCCATGCAGATATATTTATGTATCTATGGGATCGAAAGCAAATGCGTGTGCGCCATTAAAATGAAAGAAGGCGGAACGCCTACAAGTTGGGTGCGGAAAGGGAGGGTCAGAAGGGGGCTGGGCGGTAGGAGGTGCCCTTGGATGTGTTTTGGGGGTGGTGAAATACGATGTGGCAACACCCAGCGGCGCCACCAACACGCACGCACACAACAGAAACACTGGGAAAGTTAACTTAAATAAACAATAATTATAAAATAGGTTAAATTAAAAGAAGGAAACTTAAATTAATGAAACACATTTACACAAGATATATTGAAATAAATATTAAAAGTATGGTTTTATATTGACACTACTTGTTTATTAAGTTTGAAAATGTTCGCAAAATATTTAACATGAGGATCTGCTTAGGAGAGGATTAGTAATTTGCTTTTAAATGTAACATAATTTCTTACTCCTAATTAAAAAATATAGTTATCAAAATAATACAAAATGCATCACAAATATATTATTTATTTTTACTTTTTATTTTAAAAACCTTTTACTTCAGCAAGGTAAGACTTTCTTATTAAAATTATACTTAAAAATAAAAAAGACTCTTTTATTTAAATATTTTTAGTAACTTCTCACATTTATTTGTTCATGTGCACACGCACACTCATGTACACCCACACATTCTCCCCCCTCTGTTTTTTTTGTTTCTGGTGCCTCGCACGCACGCACTCGACACATGGCGCTATCGGCGCTTCCGGTGCGTGCGTCTCCATCTGCCTAACCCCCAAGTGACGCCCAACCTCCCCCCCAAAGGTCTCTCGCTCCTTGCCCCCTCCTTTTCGACCCCGCCCCCTCTGAGGTTTTCTGGCAGGCGTGGCTGGCAAGCCCAAGGCGATTCCAGAAGCTGAAAGAGCGTCACAAATAGCAGGAGGCCCAAAGAAGTAGCTGAGGAAAATAAGAATCTAAAACGCAATAACTTTGGGGTGAAAATAGCCGAAAATATCGATGGAGGAGGACAAGACAGTAGCAACAACAACAACATGAAGTGAAAGAACAATGGATTAAATTATAATAGGACG